>CAUYRT010063656.1:0-16253 GCA_963574885.1 Lepilemur ruficaudatus | reverse complement strand
CCCCCCGTGGGCCCCCCCCCCGGCCCCCCGCCCCGCCCCCCCGCCCCCCCCCGCGGGCGTGCCCCCCCCCCCCCCCCCGGGGCCCCTCGGCCCCGGGGGGGGGGGGGGGGGGGGGGGGTGTTCCTGGAGGAGGGGGTGAGCCTGCCCCGTCCTCCCCCAACCTCTTCCCTCTTGACCCTCCTCAGCCACGGAGACTAGAGTCTCCACAGTGGGGGGAGGGGGCCCTGCAGATCTAGGGAAGTGGATCTCTCTTTTTTTTTTTTTTTTTTTGAGACAGAGTCTCACTCTGTCACTGGGGCTACAGTGCCGTGGCGTCAGCCTCGCTCACAGCAGCCTCATCGTCCTGGGCTCAAGCGATCCTCCTGCCTCAGCCTCCCCAGTAGCTGGGACTACAGGTGTGAGCCACCGTGCCCGGCTAATTTTTTGTCTATGTATTTTTAGTTGTCCGGATAATTTCTTTCTATTTTTTTAGTGGAGACGGGGGTCTTGCTATATTGCTCAGGCTGGTCTCAAACTCCTGACCTCGAGCGATCCTCCTGCCTTGGCCTCCCACCACAGTGCTGGGATTATCACAGGCGTGAGCTGCCACCGCGCCCGGCCGGAAATGGGATCTATTTTGCAAAAAAATTGTGATGGGGGGACGTTTCAGGTGTCACGATCGTGGTGGGGGAGAGGGAGGCTGAGCCAATGACAGGGTGGGGGGGGTCAGTCCCCTTATGCACCAAAGATGGGCCCTTCCTGAAATGCCTTCGCGCCGGCCAGGGGCCCCAGAGGTCAAGGGCGGCCGGGGGACGGGGTGGAGGGGGGGACCCCAGGGCTGCAGCCCCGATGGGGTCTGGGGGGGATTGTCTGGACGGGTTGCAAAGGTCCATGGTGTCACCGCAGGTCAACCGGCCGCTGACCATGAAGAAGGAGGGTATCCAGACGCGCAACCGGAAGATGTCCAGCAAGTCCAAGAAGACCAAGAAGGGCGGTGACCACGGCTTCGACGACCTGCCCAAGTGCGTGCAGGACAGCAAGGCGTCCCCGTTCAGCGCGGCCGCCGCCGCCGCCGCCCTGGCCGGACACATGGCCCCCGTGGGCCACCTGCCGCCCTTCAACCATGCGGCCCATATCCTGCCCACCCCAACGCCCCTCCACCCGGCCCCGAGCCTGTCCTTCGGCCACCCGCACCCCAGCAGCATGGTGACCGCCATGGGCTGAGGACCGACACCCGAGGACTGCCCCTCTGGACGGACGGACACATGGACGGACGGACGCGGTGGCCCGGCAGCAGCGGAAAGAGGACGGGGACCCCCGAGCTGCCCACCCTTCCCGAGGACGATTTGGAGACAGAGAGAGAGAGGGGGGACATCAGGTGCGGTGACACCGTGACAGTCCCCAGCACGTGGCTGCAGCTTCCCGTTCGCAGAGCAAAAAAAGGGACATCGTGTTTTTTTTTTTTTTTTTTTTTTTGCAGAGAAAAGGCGGGTGGCAGGGGACACAGATGGAGGCCACCTGTTTCTGGAAGGGGGGGGGAAGGAACAGGCGAAGAGTAATTTATTTTTGAGCCCTTGTTTCCAGCGACGAGGACTCAGCCGGGTCCCCAAGCTCTCCCAGTTGGTCCTTGGGGACCGATCCGCGTGCCAGGACTCTGGGGTTCCCCGGGGGGGGGGACCCCAGCCTGCACTTTCCTCCACTTTCTCCTCCTGTTTTGGCGTGTTTTTTTTTCCCCCAAACAGCCCGGTGGCCACGCAGGGTGACCCTGCCGGGCCACTCCTGACACCCAGTCCCCCCCTCCCCCCTGTCCCGGGGCGCCGTGACAATCGCGTCCTGCCCAGATTCCCAGGCCAGGGCTGGGTCACAGGAAGGAAACGTTTTCTTGAAAGGGGAAACGTCTCCCAGATCGGTCCGTGTTTTTTTTGTTGGCTTTTCAGGCCGCGGTGACCGCGCCTCCTTTCGCAGTCTCGCCTGGGGGGGGCGAGGAGGGGACCCCCTGTAAATATTTCCTTTTTTCTGCTGACCCCTCAAACCTCGCCCCCCCTTTCTCTCTCTCCTTTCCCCCAACTTTGAGACAAAATGCAAAAAAAAACACATAAAAAGCAAAAAAAACCTCCAGAAGCTGAACTCGGAACGCCGGAGCTGTTGGATTTTGACACTTTTTTGGGGGGACATAGGCGACCAATCGATCGTATTATTGATAAAAGCTGCAAACCTGAGGTCGGAGCTTTGCAGTCCGTTCTAGAAAAGTTCCGGGATCGGGGGACCTTTGAAGCTCTTGGGTTTTTTTTGGGGGGGGGTGGCGGCTGCCAGCCTGGCAGAAGTTGGGGTACAGCGTCACGACGGGACAGAGGAGGCGGCCCCTATCCCTCCTGGGGTCCCCAGTTGTGGCTGCCTAGATCCTTCTCGAGGTACAGCTTGTACATAAACACGACCCGGGCTCAGACTCCGTCGTCGGGGACACCGGGGTGCGGTGGCCGGAGAGGCAGGGTCCCCACGCCACGCCCCCGGGGAAGAGGATCGTACCGTGTGCAATACTTGGGCGCAGGCCATCGCTGCAGGGACCCCCACGGCCAGAAAGTAACTTATTTTGTACCAGTATCCGCATTTTTAAAAAACAAAGAGAGAGAATCGGCAGTATTTTCTGTTTTATTTTGGACTCCGTTTTATTTTGGGTTAGTGAACTAAGTTATTGTCACCGACGTACGTTTATATATTGTCCAGAAAAAGTCGTATGCTACCCCCCTGTCGCTTTCAAGTGGACACTGTCAAGAATAATAAAATACTTTTTTTGTGAAGACTCCGGGGTGTGTCTCGTCGGCTTTGTGCTATGCGGGTTCTGGGTTCGAATCCAGACGGCGCCGCTGCTCTGCTGTCCCGGCTGGCCGGGGGCTGATCTTTCTCTCTTTTTTTTTTTTTTTTTTTTTTGAGACAGAGTCTCGCTCTGTTGCCCGGGCTAGAGTGCTGTGGCATCAGCCTCACTCATAGCAGCCTCCGACTCCTGGGCTCAAGCGATCCTCCTGCCTCAGCCTCCTCCCAAGTAGCTGGGACTACAGGCCTGCGCCACCATGCCCGGCTAATTTTTTCTATATATTTTTAGTTGTCCAATTAATTTCTATTTTTAGTAGAGACGGGGTCTCGCTCTTGCTCAGGCTGGTCTCGAACTCCTTGACCTCGAGCGATCCTCCCGCCTCGGCCTCCTCCCAGAGTGCTGGGATCACAGGCGTGAGCCTCCGTGCCCGGCCTCCCTGATAGTTTTTATTGACCCATTTTCTCCTGGCGTTTGTGCAGGACATGACACTCACACACACACAGACCCTTGCTCTGGTGACAAGCTCTCCCTAAAATCACTGCCAGGGAATTCTTGGAGGGCAGGGGCTATGTCTGACAAGGAGGCCGCGGTCAGAGTGATACAGAGCCGGGGAGCCGGGGGCGGGGGGACGCAGGTGAGGTCCCCAAGTTCGAGTCCCAGCCAGCAAGTCAGGGCGACAAACTTGAGAGGCTCAGGGGCTCCTGCCTCCCCGCGGCTGATCCCGCCTCTACAAAGCCATTAGCTTTGAACAGTGACATCGCTGGCCAGGGTCACAGCGCAGGGGGAACAGTTTCGGTTTTGTGGCCACATAGCGCCGAGGCCCAGCCGGGCGCAGCGAGTGGCTGCCTTGAGCCAGCCGTGGTCCTTTGTTCCATCTGGTGGCATCCAGGTGGGGCCGGCCAGCTAGCCTGGCCCTTCTGGCCTTCCTCAAGCTGGGACAATTCCAGGCTGGCGTTCAATTTTTTGTTTTTGAGACAGAGTCTCGCTCTGTCGCCTGGGCTAGAGTGAGTGCCATGGCGTCAGCCTCGCTCACAGCAACCTCAGACTCCTGGGCTCAGGCGATCCTCCTGCCTCAGCCTCCCGAGTAGCTGGGACTACAGGCATGCGCCACCATGCCCGGCTAATTTTTTCTGTATATATTTTTTAGTTGTCCAATTAATTTCTTTCTATTTTCAGTAGAGACAGGGTCTCGCTCTTGCTCAGGCTGGTCTCGAACTCTGACCTCGAGTGATCCTCCCGCCTCGGCCTCCCACAGTGCTGGGATTATTACAGGGGTGAGCCCCCAGGCTGGCGCCTTAATCCCATTTCCATGGGAACAAACCGAGTTAATTGCCAGCGCCCGGTGCTGTCCGGTGACCCAGCACTAGGAGACCGCAGGAGAGTCCCTTCCTGGTCCCTTGGTCCACAGAAACAGACCCCGCCCTAGAGTGAGGAGGTTCAGAGACATGCCTGCCATCTGCCCCAGGCCGCAGGGGCGGGGAGCTGTCCCCAAAGCCACCGATCTTCATCCGCGAGGAATTTTCAAGCAAGATGATGCAGTCACAGTGACACTGGGTTTTTTTTTGTTGTTGTTTGTTTGGTTTTTTTTTAAGGCAAAATGACAAACGATTCCAGACTTTATGTGGCAAAACTAACAAGCGAGAGCAGCAGAGAGTAAGTCACAAAATTAGGGAAAATAAAGCGAGGTGTGTGAGAGAGAGACGCTTTCCAACGTCACACGAGAGTCTCTCGTCACAGTGCGCCAGCGTGTGGCTCTCGATGGAGTGAACGGGTCAGTGGCGCAGACGGGGCGGACGCCAACGCACCCAGCTCTTCCCGGGGTGACGAGGGACGTGTCCAGATCAATGCAAGGTGGGTGGACGGGTGGGTGGACGGGCAGGTAGGCGGGCGGACGATGGATCTGTACACGCAGAGTAGGGGGTGTCTGCTGGCACAGACGTGAGCGCACCCGTGCCGGCCTTAACTCTGGAAGACACCCCAAGCCTTTTTGCTCTATGCTCTTTCTGGAAAGACCCAGGGAAACCTCCACCCCAGGAGCTGCGGAGGCCTGTGGTCGCGCGGGAGGCTCCGGGGTCACCGCAGCTGTGGGAATCCAGGCTCACACGTCTACACCCGGGTTGGCCCCAGGCCGGGGTGGGCCGGGGCCTGGCTCACTGGGGGAGGGACGCCGGAACTCAGAGTGTCCCACAAGTGACATCTTTATTCAACCCCCACTTGGGGCTCAAGCTGAGCCTCCAGCGACCGCACTGGCCACCACCGGGAAGGGTGTCCCCGCGTTGGGACTGTGAGGACGAGCTCTGGGGGACCCAGCCGGCGCTGGTCACCACCGGCTCCGAGGGTTGGGCAGGGAGCCTTCCTGGGGGACCCTGGGGGTGTCCTTGTTGCCTCTGGGGACGAGAGGCTGTCCCCGCGGCCCGCGTCTCCTGGGCAGCACTGAGCACGGTCACGCCCCCACGGAAGCCCTCGGCCACCAAGCTGCCTGTCCCCCCACCCATCTGCCCCTCCATGCGCCTGTCCTTCTGTCCGTCCGGCCTCCATCCAGGCCCATCACCCGGCCGTCCCAGAGCTAATGTGGTTAGAGAACCAGGGTCCCCCCTGAGGGCAGAGAAGTCCCCAACCGTCCATCTGGCCGCAGGGACCCAGCCAGAGCCTGCCAGGATCATCTAATTACGAGCTCCAGTGATAAGCAGATACGATCAGGGGGGCGATTTCAGTCCTTTTAAAAAGCCACTCCATTAATTCCAGGGACAGAGGCCGGCTACGGCCACCTCATCCGCCCCGTCAGCTCGCGGCGGGGGAGGAGGCCTTCCTGGGATTGCTGTGTGACCTTGGGTGTGTGTCCTGCCCTCTCTGGGCCTTCCCAGGCACTGGTCACCGACGACGCCCGAGATCGCCCGGCCACCTACGGTCCTCACGTTCCCTTCTCTGGTCAGAACCGTCCTCCCGAGAGGACAGGGAGGCAGGATCTGCGGCCACCTCATCGTCACAGGGCTCTTGTCTCTGTTTTTTTTTTTTTTTATTTTGAGACAGAGTCTCACTCTGTCACGCGGGCTAGAGTGCCATGGCGTCAGCCTCGCTCACAGCAACCTCAAACTGCTGGGCTCAAGTGATCCTCCTGCCTCAGCCTCCCGAGCAGCTGGGATTACAGGCATGCGCCACCATGCCCAGTTAATTTTTTCTATATATTTTTAGTTGTACAGCTAATTTCTTTCTATTTTTAGTAGAGACGGGATCTCGCTCTTGCTCAGGCTGGTCTTGAACTCCTGATCTTGAGCGATCCTCCCGCCTCGGCCTCCCAGAGTGCTGGCATGACAGGCGTGAGCCACCGTGCCCGTCCTGTTCTTGTCTCTTAACGCCGCTGTGACCACCCACGCCGCTGTCCTGGTGACATTGTCAGGGGAACCTCAGCCTTGTCACCAAAGCCATGGCACCGGCACCCTCACCGGTATCACGACTGCCGTAAGCAGCTGCCACCCCTCTCCCCGACCCTGCCGTCACCTCCACCCCTGCCTTCATCGGAGCCACGGTCACCGTCCCAGGCGTGGTCACGTGCCGGGGAGCACCAGGTTCTCGGGGTGTCTCAGGAAGCCACCCCTGAGACCCTAAAATAAGGCGGCTCCAGTCACGGCTTCCCGGAGTGTGCTGTGACATCTGTCACCTGCTCCCCCCGTGAGAGCACCAGCCTTCTCCGGCTGTCGTCGCCTTGAGACCGGTAGAAGCTTCTGGAAGGAGTATCGTTCCCCCACCCCCAACCCCCCAAGGACACCAGCCCCGACCAGGGAGGCTGGCAAGTCGTCGCACCCTGGCAGAAGCTTCAGGAGGCGGCCTCAGTTTCCCCCAGCTCTGACTGCAGTGACAATGCCATACTTCACGTCACCATGATGAGAAATGGGGAGCAGACACCCCCCGGCCCGCCCCACCCGCCTGCCCGGCGCCCGGCGCTGGTCCGTGATGTTGACATTGTCATCCGCGGTTTGTAAATAGGACCCAACACCGGAGCAAGACTTAAAGAAATATAAACCCCCTGGGGACACCTGGTGGCCACTGTCATTTTATTTGCCGTTTGGGGCTGTTGTTCAGACAAATGATCGCGCAGACGGGGTGGCTTCGGTACAACGGGAATCCAGTCGCTCACAGTTCTGAAGCCGGAAGTCTGAAACCTGGAGGCTCTGGGGGAGCCCGTCCCGGCGGCGGGTGGCTGTCCTCCTGTTCCCTGTCTCCATCTTCTGTCACCGTGTCTTCTTCTCTCTGCGTTTCCTATAACATAAGGCACTTGTCATTGGACTTAGGATCCACCCCGATAATCCCCGGTGATCTCATTTCAATATCCTTAATGTTGTTGTTTTTTTTTTGAGATGGGGTCTTGCTATGCTGCCCAGGCTGATCTCAGCTCCCGTGATCCTCTCGCCTCAACCCGGCGCACGCCACCGCGCTCAGCTTTGACATCCTTCATTTGATTACATCTGGAAAGATCCTTTTCCCAAATACGATGGAGATTACGATGGGATTATATATTTTTATTGAGGTGGGGTCTTGCTATGCTGCCCAGGCTGAGGGCCACCATTCAACCCACTGACACTCCTGAGTTTTCTTACCAGAATTGAGTGAGATGCTTCATTTTATAAAATTTTTTTTGTTTTGTTTTGTATTTTTTTGAGACATAGTCTCACTCTCCTGCCCAGGCTAGAGTGAGTGCCGTGGCATCAGCCTAGCTCACAGCAACCTCAAACTCCTGGGCTCAAGCGATCCTCCTGCCTCAGCCTCCTGAGTAGCTGGGACTACAGGCATGTGCCACCAAGCCCGGCTAATTTTTTCTATATATTTTTAGTTGGCCGATTAATTTCTTTCTATTTTTAGTAGAGACGGGGTCTCGCTCTTGCTCAGGCTGGTCTCGAACTCCTGACCTTGAGCAATCCACCCGCCTCGGCCTCCCAGAGTGCTAGGATTATAGGCGTGAGCCACCGCGCCCGGCCCATTTTATAAAATTTTTTATGTTTTTTTTTTGAGACAGAGTCTCGCTCTGTCGCCCAGGCTAGAGTGCCGTGGTGTCAGCCTCGCCCACAGCAGCCTCAGATTCCTGGGCTGAAGCAATCCTCCTGCCTCAGCCTCCATCCCGAGTAGCTGGGACTACAGGCATGGGCCACCATGGCCAGCTGATGTTTTCTATATACATTTTTAGTTGTCCAGCTAGTTTCTTTCTATTTTAAGTAGAGACAGAGTCTTGCTATGTTGCCCAGGCTGGCCTCAAACTCATGACCTCGAGCGATCCTCCCTCCTCGGCCTCCTGGAGTGCTGGGATGACAGGTGTGAGCCACTGCACCTGGCCGGGGATGCTCCTCTTATTATTACAACTTGCTCTCCTAAATCTGAATCTCCCTCTCTCTCTTTCTGATGTGCCGTGTGACCTTTCGCACGTCGCTGTGCGCCTCTGAGCCTCACTCACGTGACAGATGCTTACTGATCCGCCACGTGTGCCAGGCACAGTCATCCTAGACACCGATGGGTGGGCACCCCTGCCCTCACGGAGCTTGCCTCTGGGCTGATGACATAACGGGATGCCAGAGCACACTCCTGTCCCCCGCCCCGTCCCCTGCCTGCCGAACCCCCCCCCGACTTTGGGCCTCTTAGCTCCATAGTAGCTGCAGTAACGCGGCCATTGCGCTCCGATCCCAGAAAGCCCTAACTCCCCCCCCAACTCGTCACCCGACTGCTGCCTGTCACCTTTTTCTCCGCCCACCAGGCTGGTTGGGGACCCCACAGCCAGTCCTGCCTCTGCTCTCTGCCCCCCGGGACTGAGCCAACAACACCTCCAGTGGGAGGGGGGTTCCAATCTGCCCCCTCTGACAGGGGACAGGCCTGTGTGCCAAGCTCTGCCCTGAGCCCCTGGGGGTGGCCGGGTGGGGACGTGCCCCGCCCCCTGGCAGCTGATGTCACAAAGGGGTCCCCCGCTCCTCCTGTGCCAGGCTCTAGCTCTGGAGGGAGGGTGGCCCCCCCGGCCACAGCGGCAGCGCCTGTCCCCTCCCCCCCGTCCCTCTCAGCGGCGCCCCCCCCCACCTGCCCCTGAGGACGGGGACTATGAAAAGCTGGTGACTCCGTCCCGGGCAGAGTCGTGCCTGGAGCCAGCGCATCCCAGCTGTCCCCTTGGACGTCGCCCGGGCCCTGCAAGTGGCATGGCCAACTACTACGACGTCCTGGGGGTCCAGGCGGGTGCGTCGCCCGAGGACATCAAGAAGGCGTACCGCAGGCTGGCGCTGCGCTGGCACCCGGACAAGAACCCTGACAACAAGGACGAGGCTGAGCGGAAGTTCAAGCAGGTGTCCGAGGCCTACGAGGTCCTCTCGGATGCCAGGAAGCGCTCGGTGTACGACCGCGCCGGCTGTGACAGGTGGCGGGCCGGTGGCGGCGGCGGTGGCGGCGGCGGTGGGGCGACCTACGCCGACCCATTCGACGCCGGCTACACCTTCCGGAACCCCGAGGACATCTTCCGCGAGTTCTTTGGCGGCCTCGACCCGTTCTCCTTCGACTTCTGGGACGCACCCTTCGGGAGTGACCGCGGCGGTGGCCGTGGGGGACACGGGCTCAGGGGCGCCTTCTCAGCTGGCTTTGGGGAGTTCCCGGCCTTCATGGAGGCTTTCTCAGCCTTCGACGCCCTGGGCCGCGGCGGGGCCAGCCGGACCGTCTTCTCGTCCGCGTCCTTTGGGGGCGCCGGCGGCTCGGGGTTCAAGTCGGTGACGTCGTCCACCGAGGTGGTCAACGGCCGCAAGGTCACCACCAAGCGCGTCGTGGAGAACGGGCAGGAGCGGGTGGAGGTGGCCGAGGACGGGCAGCTCACGTCGGTGACCGTCAACGGCAAGGAGCAGCTCAAGCGTGTGGACAGCAAGTAGCAGCCGCCACCGCGCCCGCCTGGGGCCACCGCCGCCACCACTGCGGGCTGGCACTAAATAAACGTGCCAAGTGACCTCTCATGCTCGCTGCCGCGCCCCGGCCTCGTTATCTGTCTTCGGGGACCGCACGTGGTCCGTCCCCAGTCCCGTGGTTGCCGCCTGGTTAGTACTACGGCCGTCCCTCTCCGTCTGGGTTGGCCTCAGATCCAGCCTCGTCCCACAGCCTCCACTTCTCGGCCTCCCTGTCCCCAGATGCACCCCACAAGGGACCGCACGCCTGCCCGGGTGACCTTTTTTTTTTTTTGAGACAGTGTCTCACTCTGTCGCCTGGGCTAGAGTGCCGTGGCGTCAGCCTCGCTCACAGCAGCCTCAGACTCCTGGGCTGAAGTGATCCTCCTGCCTCAGCCTCCTGAGTAGCTGGGATACAGTCACGCGCCACCATGCCCGGCTGATTTTTTCTATATATTTCTAGTTGTCCAGCTAAATTCTTTCTATTTATAGTAGAAATGGGGTCTTGCTATGTTGCCCAGGCTGGTCTCAAGCTCCTGACCTTGAGCGATCCTCCTGCCTCAGCCTCCTCCTGAGTAGCTGGGACTACAAGCATGTGCCACCATGCCCAGCTCATTTTTTTTCTATATATTTTTACCTGTCCAGCTAATTTCTTTCTGTTTTTAGTAGAGATGGGGTCTTGCTATGTTGCCCAGGCTGGTCTCGAGCTCCTGACCTCGAGCGATCCTCCCACCTTGGCCTCCTCCCAGAGTGCTGGGATCACAGGCGTGAGCCACCGCGCCTGGTCTCAGGGGACTTTTCTCCGAGGGCATCTTCCGGGAAGCCAAGGGACGTCCTCCGAAGCTCTCGGGGGGTGTGTAGAGTCCCCTTGGTGGTTTTGCAAGGTGACGGTAGGTGACTCGGCTGAGTCTTTAGGCTCAGCCCAGGAGGCTCAGGTTCCCCGGGCTTCTGTCCCCCCTCAGGGCCCCAGGGACAGGCAAGCAGCTGGCGACCCCCTTAACCGCATTACCCCCCTTGGGGGCGAGGACGCACAAGAAGGCCACAGACCTGGGAACCGACTCCATCAGGGCCCCGCGACACGGCACTCTGGCCACTTGACCTCTGCCCGGGCCACTCGCCAATTCCACCGATGACCGGCCAGCTGTGTCCTCGCCCCTGTCAGCCCGGACAGCTGCAACCACGGTCGCCGGGAGCCCAGGCGGCCACCCGGTCCCCGGCCAGGGAATCTGGGCGCTTTGCAAAACCCTGGGGTCCCCAGGCGGCCCGAGCACCCCCGGACCCCGGGCTGGGGCTCTCTGTGGTCCCTTCCGTCCTCCAAACCTCACCCCTATGTCGGAGCCGCCTTCTCCCCCGACCCCTGGACACAGGACCGTCACACGGCACCGCGTTGACAAGCATGTCATGATGTCCCCGACGGCCGGGCGGAATCCAGGTACCCACTGCAGCCCCATTTCACAGATGGGGAGAGTCAAGTCCGACAGCTTGAGGGACGCACCCAGGACAAAAGTCCACCCCCTTTGCGCCCTGCGCCGGCCAATGCCACCGAGTCACACGGAGCCCCAGACGGGGTCTCGGGAGGCGTCAGGGGCTCCCCGTCCTCAACGCCGCTGCTGGCCCTTGGGCCTGGGTCCCCAGCCTCCGTTTTGCTCACACCGACCTCCTGCACACGCGCCTGTCCCCTCCCTGCCCCACGGCTGGTGGCACCTGTGCGCCCCGCCTGAACCCTCGTCCCGGGTGTCCTGGTCCCTCCCTTCCCGCCTCCGTCCTGCCTCTGACGCCCCTCGGGCCGGGGCTCCGAAGATGTCACCTCCGCGGGGGACACCTCGGACCGTGCTGGACCCCGGCCTCCGCCTCCGCCCTCTGCTCCCAGGTCCCCCATCCTGCGGGGGCACCTGGCACTCTGAAGGGCCCCAATGTCCCGTGGATGACACGGTGTCCAAAGTGCGTCCCTCTGGTGCTGGCATTCGAGGCCACTGGAGCATCAGATAAGTCAAGACGCCCACTGGAGTGGCCGCGCAGCGGACTGAGGCCGCTCACGGAAGCAGAGGCTGCGTCTCCTCCCCCGGCCTGTCCCGCCGGGCTGGAGGGGACAGCCACGCGCCTCGGCCCATTGTACAGATGGGCAAACTGAGGCTCCGAGGGAGGCCGAGACGGCCCGGCCAAGGCCACGGTGCCTCTTGCCGGTCGCCGGGTTCTGGTCCTTGGGTTGGGGGAATGAGGGGGGTCCCCCCCCGCCTTGAACCCGGCCTGACGCAGGGGGGGAGGTCGGAGCTGTGGGTCCCCTCTGGGTCCCCACCCCCCTCGTCCCTCCCTCCGGCCCGATGTTATCGCAGCTGATTTAATTTCAAAGACGGATTGAGGGAGGGAGGGAGGGACCCGGCTAATCGCGGCCGCCATCTGCCCCGTTGTCATGGCGACGGGTCCTACCGGTGCTGCGGGGGGGGCCCTGGACCCAGATAAGGACACCAGGGTGGGCGGGGTTGGGGGACAGAGACAGGGAGCAGGAGAGAGACGGACCCCGGAGAGGCCAAGGGGCGGAGAGACACAGAAAAAGACAGAGACGCAGAGACGCCGCGGTCAGGAGAGACCCCCGAGGGGACCCGCGGGGCCAGGAGTGTCCCCCTCCCGCCCGTCCCCAGGCTGTCCCCTCTGCCAGACCTGGCTCGGGGACCCCCCGTCCGGCCGTCAGCTCGGAGCTGGGACATCGGCTTCCGGGCTCCCGCTGAAGAGCGCGCGCTGGGTGGGCGTTGGGGACAATGACGTCACCGAAACCTGCGCAAAGGGACGGTGACCCCGTCTGGCAAGGTGGAAGCTGGCGCCGAGCTGTGGGCCAAGCGTCACCTGTCCCTACGTCCACGATGAGGGAGGCAGAGGCTCAGCCCCTCCCAGGATGGGGACACTGGCGCCGTGACTTACGGTTACACGGGCGTCTCAGTCGTCACCGCTGGGCGTCGGGACCCGGGAAGGGGCTGGGGGTTGGGAGAAAGACACAGGGTGGCAGGTCCCGGCTCTGTCCCCGCTCTGCAGACCACGGCCGGGCAGCTCAGAGCGCCAGTCCTGGTCATTCCCACGTTCGCACAGCCACCGGCTGTCCCCATCTGGTCCTGCTCCGGCCTCCACCGGACAGACAGCCCTGGGGAAGCCACCTCGCCCCTCTGAGCCTCAGTTTCCCTGGATGCTCAAGGTGACGGTCACTACCCGCTACATGGTGCCCTGTTCCCTGGGCACTCGGGGGGGACACGCCTCCCGGGTCCCCGAACCCCTTTCTTCCTCCGGGCCTGGGCTGGGGCGCGGCTTGGGGACGGCCACCTCTATAAGGACACGCTCCACCATGTGCTGGGGGGCTCGTCACCCCGAGAACGTCTCCTCCTGCTCGGGGGGGGGTCCGACTGCACCCTCTCTGGGGCGTCGTGACCGAGTCGTGTAGCAAATTTTCTGTATTGACAATTCTGGAGGCCATGGGCCTTCAAACGGGTCTCCCCAAGCTGGAATCAAGGGGCCGTCGGGGCTGGGCCCTCTAGGAGCGGGGACAGCTCAGCGGATGTCATCTGCTTTACTCTTGGCCACTTGGACCATTCAGTGTGACCTTCCCGTCTCAGTCTCCTGAACGCAGTCGCCAAAGTCCCTTTTGTCATCTAAAGGGACGCAGAGGTTCTGGAGATTAAGACAGAATCATCTCTATACGCCTGTAGTCCCAGCACTCTTGGAGGCCGAGGCAGGAGGATCGCTTGAGCCCAGGAGTCTGAGGCTGCTGTGAGCGAGGCTGATGCCGCGGCACTCTAGCCCGGGCGACAGAGCAAGACTCTGTCTCAGAACAGAAAAGACGTGACCTCAGCCTCCATCGACGAGTCCAGGCTCACCCACGGTCCCGTGTGACCCCAGGTGACATCGCTGATCCTCCGTGGGGCTGCCCGATCCCGTGTCCCCGGCCTGTGGTGTTCCCTGGCTCAGTGGGGGGTGGGGGTTTGGCCTGGGGACCGTGTGGATGCCGGGCTGGGGGCCGCCAACCACACTGGGCTGTCACACCCCAAAGAAGGAACCTGGCGGCGTCAGCCACCCGAGCCCCCAGGTGCCGTGGTTACGCCTGTGGTCACCGAACAGCCGGTCAGGAAACCCCTGGGGTCGTGAGGGGTCTGGGGTGGTGGTGAGGGAACCAGCCACCTTCTCCTCTGGACTCCTGCACCCGCCGCCACCCGGAGCCTTGCTGTCCCCTGAGAGGCCACCAGCCCCAGAGGCGTCCTCCCTGTCAAGGCCAGCAGGAGCAGGTCGTGTGTGCTGTGGCCTCTGGTGGCCTCCGTGTCCTCTGGCTTTGGAAGGAACCGGAGCGAGTCTCTCTCTCAGCCTGCAGGCTCCTGAACACCTGTGCCTGGCATTCGGGTGGCCCTGGGCTCAGGGACACTTTCCAATCTGTCCCTGGCTTGCCCAGCTTGGGGAGTGGACAGAGCTTTGTCCTATGTGGCCGGTGGCCCGAGGATCCCCACGGCCACTGGAGACGGAGGAAAAAAGCCCGGCATGGTGGCGGCGGCCATCCCTGCCCACTGCCCGGCTGTCCCCGTGGCTGTGTCCCCTCCGCCACCACCTCAGTCCTGGAGCCGGGGCCCCCGACAGTCGCTACAGGACAGGCACAATTTGATATTTAATCAAAAAGTTAATTATTAATTAAGCTTATCGCCGGGCAGCGCTGGCTGGGAGAGGCCGGTTCTGGAATCATCCATCGCGCTTCTTGCTGAACCGGCTCAGGGGCGTCGCCGAGGCTCGGGTCGGTCCGGCCACCGAAGGGCCCGGCGGGTTCGGGAGGGTCGTGGGGGTTGTCCCCCCGCCCCTGGGGATGGCGGGTGCCCAGGTCCCCCCCCACTGCTGACTTTCCCAGCCCGGCCTCAGCTTCAGATCTAAAGGGCTGAGTCCCGCACGGTCCCCTCTGTCCCCACGCCTGACGCGGATTTGACATCTGTGTCCCTTCTCAGCCCAGGTCCCTCCAGACGCACCCCCCCCCAGTGTCCTCCGCCACCGCCCTGGGCGAAGCCGTCATCATGGTTTCCCTGGACGAGGGGAGGACGCAGGTGAGGGGCGGCCATAGCACGTGCAAAGGCCCTGGGGCAGGAGGGACATGTCAGCTCAGATAGCCGGAGGGAGGCTCGAGTGGCTGGAGGCCAAGGGCGGGGAGGACGGTGGCCGGAGCCAGGCCATCGGGACCCGTCACTGCAGGGGCGGCCGGATCTTCAGAGCAATGAGAAGTCACGGAAAGACAGTTGTCACAGTGGCCTGGACAGACGACAACAGGGGCCAGCGTGGAGGCCAGGAGGGAAGGGGCCGGTCGCTTGACCTGGGTGGTCGTGGAGGAGGAGGAGAGACGAGGACAGATTCAGCAGCTCTTTGAGAGGCGAGTCCCCAAGGGACCCAGTGACGGGCCAGTTATCCGACGAAAGGGAAGGGGACATTGAGGCAGACCCGGGTTGGAGGCCGTGCATGGAGATGGGGGCAGGGAGGAAGCCAGCGCCCAGGGTAAGAGCACGACTTGCTGGGAGGGACGTGGCTTTGAGACCCCCAGGCATTTGGTGACAGTGATGGTGGTGACGATGGTGATGATGGTGATGATGGTGATGGTGGTGATGGTGATGATGGTGATGGTGGTGACGGTGGTGACGGTGGTGATGATGGTGATGATGGTGATGAGGATGGTGGTGATGGTGATGGTGGTAGTGATGGTGATGATGGTGGTGATGGTGATGATGGTGATGATGGTGATGATGGTGGTAATGGTGATGATGGTGATGATGGTGATGGTGATGATGATGGTGGTGATGGTGATGGTGATGGTGGTGGTGATGGTGATGATGGTGGTGATGGTGGTGATGGTGATGATGGTGATGGTGATGATGATGGTGGTGATGGTGATGATGGTGGTGATGATGGTGATGGTGATAATGGTGGTGGTGATGGTGATGGTGGTGGTGATGGTGATGATGGTGGTGATGATGATGATGGTGATGATCGTGATGGCGATGATGATGGTGGTGATGGTGAAGATGGTGGTGATGGTGGTGACGGTGATGGTGGTGATGGTGGTGATGGTGGTGGTGATGGTGATGATGGTGATGATGATGGTGGTGATGATGGTGGTGATGGTGGTGGTGATGGTGATGATGGTGATGATGGTGATGGTGGTGTTGATGGTGATGATGGTGGTGATGGTGATGATGATGGTGGTGATGGTGATGATGATGATGGTGGTGATGGTGATGGTGATGGTGGTGGTGATGGTCATGATGGTGATGATGGTGGTGATGGTCATGATGGTGTTGATGGTGGTGATGGTGATGATGATGGTGGTAATGGTGGTGGTGATGGTGATGATGGTGGTGATGGTGATGATGGTGGTGATGGTGGTGATGGTGATGATGGTGGTGATGGTGATGGTGGTGATGATGGTGGTGATGATGGTGATGATGGTGGTGGTGATGGTGGTGATGGTGGTGGTGATGGTGACAATGGTGATGATGGTGATGGTGATGATGATGGTGGTGATGGTGGTGGTGATGGTGATGATGGTGATGATGGTGGTGATGGTG
>CAUYRT010063655.1:0-88076 GCA_963574885.1 Lepilemur ruficaudatus | reverse complement strand
AGAATGGAATACTTCAGGTCAATAAGAAATTAAATCTCCATTAATTTACACTTCATCTAATGAAAGTAATAATTAGCTAAATAAATTGTCATTATCGAGATGATTATCCCCACTCTTCCCAAAAATTACCTATTATTTTACCAGTATCACATATAATTATTATTCAACAGTTGGATTCATATAGTTTGTTATTATATACATTAAGCACAGATTATGGGATAGTTGTGATCTCATTGAAATGAATATATCAATTAGCTACAGAACAATCTCATGTTCAATGATAAGAATGTGGGAAAGGAAAGATTTAAAAAAGGGCAGTAGAGAAGGCAATTTGTCTTCTTTTCAGATTTACTGTAGATGTAGAATGCAAAAAATGTAGTCTCCAAAGTTTACATCATTTCTTCTCTTTCTCTGTTTACTCCCCTTTCTTTCTCAGGATTGACGTCCTTGAAAGATGTTCATATTGAGAAAGCATCAGTTTTGTGTTCATATAGGCAGAGTTTCTACCAGATGTAAAAATTAAATTAAAGGTGTTCTCTAAAGCAGCAATGAAATGCAAACCTACCTAAATCAAGTCATTCTTTCTTATTTTCTAAATTAACATATCAGTGACTTATTCTAACCCATTGTTGACTCTACATTAAAATATGTTTGCCTTTAAATAGAAAAACTTGCTATAAGCATATAAATACATTGCTATTAATTCATAAATGTAAGTGTAAAGTGAACTTTTTAAGAGCATCAATAGTGTATTATAATTATTTTTATATTATAAACATTATAAAATATAATTATAAAAATAATTCTTCAAATATTGTGACAGTATTTTCCAAAATATAATTAATTACCTAAAAGATTTAAGCCTTTTGGGATTGTGCAACTCATATTATGGGCTTCCCTTATTCACACACATGAAGTCTGTAAAGTGCAGAATTAATCCCTAAGGCATGTTAACGTGCTTCTTTGACAACTCTTATTAACTATAACAAGGCATTTAAATTGCAGATACCTGCTGAGTGAATATTCCAAACTCACTTGACAGCCGTACACCAGAATACCAGATGCTCCTTAACAGAACATTAATGTGTTTTATTTTGTGATTTTTTAAAAGGTTCATTTTATTTCATACTGTTCTGCCTTCAGAGAGAGGAAAAGGAGGAGGAAGGAAGGAAGGAAGGAAAAAAGGAAGGAAGGATGGAAGGAAGGGAGGGATGGAAAGCGGGAAGGAGGAAGGTAAGCAATTTTTACAATTCAAGAGCCAACTGTATGTTACATATTTTTACATTATTTTCCTTATTGTTACTGGATCTTCATGCTTCTTTATCTCACATTTTCCCACTTCCTTAACATGTCTCTTTTTGTGGCCCACCCTACTCTTCAATACAGAAATTTCTGGTTTTTCAAACTTTTCCATGCACTATCTATTTAAATTATTAAGTGTTTCTACGCATGAATTTGGGATATCTTTTCAATTTTTAAGTTTTCTTTAATTGTTTTCAAGAATGTTTTGTAGTTTTTAAATTTTTTTTTAAATTTCAGGATATTATGAGGGTACAAACATTTTGGTTACATTTTATGTCTTTGCCTGAGAATTAGAGGCATGCCCTTCCCCTCTACAATGCTCACCACGTCCATTAGTTGTGAGTTTACTCCCCCAATCTCCCTGGAGAATATTACCACTGTGTGAGCACCACAGTGTTGATCAGTCAGTGCCAAATTTGGTGGTGAGTACATGTGGAGCCTATTCTTCCAATCTTGTGATACTTCACTTTGGATATTGGGCTCAAGCTCTATCTAGGAAAATATAAGAGGTGCTAGATCACTGTCGTTTCTTATAATTGAGTAATATTCCATTGTATACATATACCACATTTTAATAATCCACTCATGAATTGATGGGCATTTGGGTTGTTTCCACATACTTGCAATAGTGAATTGTGCTGCCATAAACATTCGGGTGCAGATGTCTTTATTATGGAATGTCTTTTGCTCTTTTGGGTAGATGCCTAATAGTGCTATTGCTGGATCGAATGGTCCCACTGTTTTGTATTTTTATTAAGCAAATTCTCCACTTCTTTAATATATTAATATAAGCACTTTGTTCTCTCAGAGGCTATTGTAAACAAAATTTCTATCTTAATTCCTTTTTTACATTGTTCCTTGCAGGTGTATAGAAATAAAACTAATTTTGTGAGATAATCTTGTATCTTGCAATTTTGCTGAAATCATTTATTATTATCTACTCGCTCCTTTTGGAATCTTTGATATCCTACACATAGAATTGTGTCATCTCTGAATAGAGATAGTTTTACTTCTTCCTTTCAAACTTGGATGCATTTTATGCTTTTTTACCTATCCAAATGCTGACTAGAAATTGCAGTTTAATGTTGAATAGTAGTGGTGAAATAAAGCATTTTTCTATTTCTCCTGAGCTTAAAGAAAAAGTTTGCAGTCTTCCACTATTCAGTATGATGTTATCTGTGGATCTTCATAAATGGTAAATGGTATTTATTTTATTGATGAATCTCTCTCTGTTTGTTTTTTGTTGTTGTTGTTTTTGGTTTTGTTTTTTTTTTTTTTAGAAATGGGGTCTGCTCTGTGGCCCAGGCTGGAGTGCAATGGCACAATCATAGCTCACTGCAGTTTGCACCCTCAAACTCCTGGGCTCAAGCAATCCTCCTGCCTCAGCATCCCTAGTTGCTGGGATTTGGGGCATGAGCTACAATGAAACTCTTTTCTATGTTTTTTTGAATGTTTTTACCATGAAATGAAGTTGGATTTTGTCAAATATCTTATACATGTCAATTGAAATCATCATTTGGGTTTTCTTCTTTGCTATATAAATGCAATATTAATTTATTTTTTTAATGTGTAGGTACCTTTGCATTCCTGAGATAAATCCCACTTGATCATGGTATATAATTCCATGAATACACTGTTGGATTCAGTGTGGTATCATTTTATTGAGTGTTTCCTCACCAATATTCACAAGGGATGTTGGTCTGTAATGTGTGTGTGTGTGTGTGTGTGTGTGTGTGTGTGTGTGTGGTCTTTATCTGATTTTGGTATTGGGATAATGGTGGCCTAATAGAATGAGTTTATAAGTGTTCCCATCTCATGTACTTTTTGGAAGAATCTGAGAAGTATGTGTGTTAATTTTTCTTTAAATGTTTGGCAGCATTCACCAGTGAATCTATCTGGTCCTAGACTTTTCTTTGTTGGAAAGTTTTAGATTACTGATCCAAGTTCTTTACTTGTCATTTAGATTTTCTATAGTTTCTTGGGTAAGTGTAGGTAATTTTTGTGTTTTAGGAAATCTGTCCACTTCAACTAGGTTATCTAATTTGTTAGAATACAATTCTTCTTAGTATTTTTTTATAATTCTTTTTATTTTTGTCAGATCATTGACAATGTCTCATTTCCATTTGCACTTTTAGTTATTTGTATATCCTCTCTTTTTCAGCCTAGCAAAAGTGCGTCAATTTGGTTTATCTTTCTCAAGGAATAGTCTTTGCAACCAGATATCAAGTCATGCAAAAGACATGGAGGAACTTTTAATGTATATTGTTAAAGAAAGAAGCCAATGTGAAAAGGCTATATACTGTAGGATTCCAATTGTATAGCATTCTGGAAGAGGCAGATACTACAGAAATAATAATAAAACCAGTGGTTGGCTGGTTTGCCAGCCATAAAACTTTACCGGCACATAAAAAAAAAGAAAAGGCATTTTGTTGAAGAGATGAATAAGTGGAGCACAGGAGATTTTTAGGGCAGCAAGATTTTCTGCATAACATTATAATGGTGGATACATTTCATTATATATGTGTCAAATCCCATGGAATAAACAACACCAGGAGCAAACCCTGATGTAAACTGTGATGTGGGTTTCTCAATTCTAACATAAGTGCCACATTATGCAAGATGTTAATAAGAATGGAAACTGTGCTAGACGAAATAGTATATTTGGGAACTCTCTGTACATTCTGCTCAATTTTTCTGTAAATCTAAAACTACTCTAAGAAATAAAGTCTATTTTTTTTTAAAAAAAACCAAACATTTTCTTTTAACTTGAAAATGCAGAAAGAACCAAAGCAGTTTAAGGACCTAAGAAAAATAATTTTAAAATGTTTAATGAGTATTGTATAGTTAACAGTTTTGGCTAAGCTATAAAGGGACCAACTTTCCAACTGTTTTTAAAAAAATAAGATTTCCTATTTTATGAGCAAACCATTTTGTTAGCTGGGATTTAATCTGTGGTTTGACTAAGGGCATAATTGGATTTTATAGTATTAGCCACCCTTCATATTGTAATGAGTGTCTTCAAAGCAACCTCAGATAATAAAAATGACATATATATTTTTTAATATTTTGGTAAACATACTATTGACATTTTTGTCAATATTATGAATAATAACATCTTTAGTTTATATTTTAAATGTTTATAAATGATTCACAGCACAAAATCTAAGTAAAACAAAACAAAAATTGAATGGTCTTGCTGCTCTGGTGGGGCCTTCAGGATGCCTATCTCAGAACAACTGTAAGTTCATGGTGACTGGGAGTATTGGGATCAGACTTGTTGGAAAGTTCTGCACAACCTCAATTTTTCCTAGCACATAGGCATCCACCCACAGCCTATTTAATCTAGCCGGCCACAAAATGAATTCAGGAGCCTCCTTTATGAGAGAAGCTGTGCTTGCGGACACTTCTTCATGCCAATTCTCATATCACATGAATATGTTTATTCAAAGACACCGATGCTACTGTCTGTTAAAGAAGCTATGATTTGTGAGGGCTTATGAAGAGACAATCACTCTGCTAAACACTCGGTATATGTCGCCATTTGTATCTTTACAGCTGCTCCATGAAAATGACACTGTGGAATAGAGGATTACTATACTTATTTGGGGGCAGGAGAATAGGGCAGGCCCTGCAGAGATAAAGTAACAAGTCTAAGACAAACAGCAAGGAGAGCAGCAGGGAGAGAATTTGGAACCAGACTTGTGTGATTTCAAAATGTAAACTTTTTATTTCATACTGTCCTAAGAAAAGCAATTCTTGCCTGTAAGGAAGGCTTAATAGACTGCCTTGAAAATATTAATAGCAGCACTGGCTTCTCTAGATATTTATGTCACTTCCTTATGTGATATCAGCAATTGTGTGGGAAGCAGGACTAATTGAGGTTATGTTGAACTGCGTATTTACAGGTCAATATGTAGTTAAACTATGTAAAGGCAATTACTTAGAATAATGAGTATTCTTTAAAAATTGATTGAAAGCAGTTTTATATAATATGTATCACTTGATTATTGGGAAATGCTATCCAAATTATGAAAAGATTAGAAGCAAAATGAAGTTTCAATATATGACAATTATGGATTCTATTACTCCCAAATACAAAGTAAAAAGCTGCAGAGAAAATACTTTGGGATGTGAAGCCCACTTTCTGAGAGATCAGTGATGGATTTTTAAGATAAAGCTTTTACATGCTAAAATGAATGTGGATACCTGATGGCACCAATATCGTGTCTTCTGACTAGAAATGAGATAAAGGTTGTTCTATATTTGACCTTCCTGTTTATAGAAAATTATAGTTACAATGAATTAAACATTAGACTGTTTTGCATTTTTATCTCATGTTTATCTCATGTTTATAGCGACAACATTTTAAATGTCAAATTATTGTGACAGCTTCATTCAGTGTAGATATTGCCTTTGGTTTATTCATTTTTAAATAGAGTGTATCATGGAAATGCACTCAAATTTCAATAGTCCAATTGTTTACAAATGTTTCAAAAATAGCTTGCTCTAGAATTATATACTATATGCCAGATAAACCTCACAAGCATTATCCTCAATGAATGGACTGTTAAAGTTGATATGAAGCATAGATGTTGTTTTGAAAATGCCTAGATTTAAAAACAAAAGCAATAAAATAGAGAAAATCATTCAAGGACAAACTTTGCGGTCATTGTGTGCAGTGAGTAGGAGTGTAAAGAAACCAACTCCAGCTTATCCGCCTAGTTTATGCATCAAGACGTCACTCTTAAACAAGCTTTAAGTTGACTTGGTCATTAGCAAATAAATTGAAATAATCATCCCCACTCCCACTCTCCTTTCATTGTTGGATCTTGTCATATTTAAGGGGAAAATCCCTAATGCAGAATGGTTCTAGGTTGCCTTTTTATAACGTCTGGTTTAGTCCATTCCTTAATTTGGCATATGTCCATTAAGTGCTAACCATGTGCCAGATAGTGTTCAAGTAATGGGGCTAAAATAGCAGGGAAAAAAAAAGTAACTGCCATTGTGGTACCTACTTTCAGTTGGTGAATATTGAAAATAATATTTCCTATCTGCATAATAGGAAAATAGTTTGAAATATATAAGATTTATTATCAGGGGATGAAGTTCTGTCACTTATAAAATGTTGGATTTTGTGTAAGTATTGATATGTATTTTTCTTTCTTATTTTTTTGTTGTTTTATTTATCTAAATTACCTCATGAAGTACCCTCCTAATCCTACTAGGGACCCTAAAATACTATAACCACCAATGAATTGTATCTTACTTTGTCCCTATGTGTTTAATATTAGCTGTTTTTGGATGATCAGTTACTCCTGGAAAATGTCCTTCTTTGTCTAATATTTTATTCACATCACCTCCTTCTCTCTTGATAAATAGAGATGGTATTTCTCTATATCAAGGAGTTTACATAATCTAATGGAAAAAGGGGGTGGGGTTTTGGATTCATGTGGTGGAATCTGGATCCAGTGGAATTGCCCTAGGATTACTGGTTAGCATGCTTGAATGATAACCCCACAGACAGAGCTGGGTTCTTCTGGCATCACCACGGAACAAGGCTGGCAGCCATGCTAAAATTCTGTACATTGCAGCATCTTTATACCAAATTCCCTCTTGGTACCCTGCATCTCTTGTTACACCTGCCGTCCTTCACAATCACATGGACATCTGACATAGCTGACCAGACTAAACTCACTTATGTGCCTGTATTTACCCCTTCCACTGCTAAGTTATCTTACCTCCATACCTTGATATTGGAGCAGGCTTCTCCAGTTCAAAATTCGTTTTCCAGGATTCCAAATTCAAAAGGAGAAAAGCACCTCTAATTAAGAATTTGCTTCAGCCTCTATAAAATGACCTCCAAAGAGTCAGTCTAGAGATGATACAAACTCCTGACATGTAAGTCTTTACCTACTACTCCTACCCTATACCTTCCCACAGTCCCAAATGTTAAGAGCATATTTTGTAAGAGGGCAAATCAAGAAGGAGAAAAGGCAAAAAAGAGAAGCAAATCAATATCCTACCTATATAATTTAGTTAATCTATGCTTACATTTCTTTACCTGAAAGAAGTGGAATTGTAATAATGCCTATATCAAATGGTTGTTATGAAGATGAAATGACAATGTATATTTAAAACAAGTTAATGTTTGTTATTGTTCTGCTCAATAATAATATTATTTTCATTTATTTAAAGGAGGTAAAGGTAACCGCTTCTTCATAGTCCTATGCTAGATTCAACTAACATTACTGTTGTTTAATATGAATCAGATATTATTATAGATGATTTTATTGATTACTTTTCAGCCACTTGTGTTTAACAAAACTTTCTAAAAAGTCCCCCATGTGACAAAACCATGAAACAAGAAAAGACAAATAATGTGGACAGAAGTTAAGTTAAATATGATGGATATTAAAAGGGTCTCCTGCTATTCCAATTGAGAGCATGGTGTCAGGGCCATTGGGACCCGAAACCTCTGGCCCAAATAGTCTGGAAGGATGGATAAAATTTCAGCACTGAATATCTCAAAACATAGAACTGTTGAAGACAATAAAATTTTTTTTTAAACCAAAAAAAAAATATGATGGATATTGAGAAATCAGTGAAGAACAGAATGTTTCTTTGTGCAAAGAACAGTTGTTGCAAATTTATTTCTTAAAAATCAACAACTTGGTCATTCTGGGGTGTTATAATTTTCCTGTATTATATTACAGAATAGACTAAACATACAGAATACATAGCCATCTTTACTCAACTCTGCCAACCATACTTTCACATAGAGCCTCACCCAAGACATCAGGGTTTTAATAGCGCTTCAGAAGTTTCAAAGAAGCAAAACTAAAATGATCAGTGGGTTCACGGCTGAGTGCCAGTGAAAATGACACTAAATAATTAGTACTTGGTAATTTCAAATAGACATGTTAAGTGTGCTCCTAGTGCTGGATGTACTCTCCTCTAAGATTTCATTTGAATATGTGTGACAAACAGGCACATGCTAGTCTACTTGGTAGGCTGGGGATCTACCAAGAGCATACCACCAGCGCTTGAGGAAAATTTCTTATAGCAATGTCATGGATATTTAATAAACATGACTTGGAATTATTTAAATCATTGCTTTGTTGACACTGATGTTCAGGGCAAACTCAGCAAGATTTTTTACCTACTGTAAAATTTTCCCCTAACACAGAATGGTATGAGCATACTGGCTAAAATAACAGGTAGCTTCTTCATGTTTTTACACAAAATTTCTGAAGCAACAGGCAGCTTTGGTCTTTTTCTATCATGACACACATGCCCTACCACTCCATCTCTCTTTTCTTTCTCTATTTTCATTTAAAGACTGCATAGCTGGATAAGAAAAAATGAATATGGGTATAGAGGGCTGGGTACTATCTCACTGAAACCTGAGCTCTGTAGATACTTCAAAGAAAGCATTGGAAGGTGCCGTTTTGGAAGTTGATTAGATGGAAGAAAAGGCTAACTGGTGACTCCTGCTGGCTGCCTGGCTTTTATGAAGGACATGCAGTAACCCCGAGTACTGAAGGTGTGGCTGGGAAGAGAAGGGGTGCATGCAGTCTGGCAGGTTTATCCCAGCATTGTCAGACACTCAAGACGTCAGGAAAGGCAGGATCCCAGAAGAGCCACTCTAAAGAAGCAGCAACGCGGCCTTAGAATTTGGAGTGGCAATTGTATGTACTTATTCCCCTACGAGATGAGATTTGAAAGGAAGGATATTCCAGCTCTCCTGAGTCAAGCAATAATACTCCTTATTTTATATTTCTTCTAAAGTTAGATGTCAATAATTCTATCCTTTTAAAACAATAATTAAATAAGATCAATATTCTGAAATAATAAAAAAAAGTGTTTTGTAAGAAACACTCTCAAAATAGAGATGAATGGATAAAGAGACGAAATTGATGAGGAAAAAGGAAAATGGAGAAGAAGAACCAGGGGAAGAGGTCACTCTTCAGATATTACGGAATCTCTCAAATTGAATATAAGAAAAAAAATGAAATAGAAACATATAAGACTACCTGATCCAAAAAGTAATGGTGATCCAGAGATAAAGGAACCACATCCAGGTTTTGAAAAATTAAGTTTGTAATAAGTCACATATACAAATTCTTCATAACATAAACATATTTGTAACATAACAAAATCTGTACATTTCAGTATAAATTCCAATTACTGAAAAACATAGTAAAATTAGGTTTGTACCAGATTTTTTCTTTGTAAATGTCAACAAAGAGATAAGGGGACAATGGCCTCAGATTTCTTAGAGAAAATATGCTGGAACCTGAGAATTCTGTGTCCAATTTGCCATTTGTGTAAAGGGCGCCGAACTGTATTTCATGAGTGCATGCACCTACTCAGAAATTATGCTGTCCTGACTCTTATAAAATATTGGATGGAGATGTTTTCAGAGAAAGGAGTTATTAGAATATGAACATGTCTTTGGTTTCATTCCAAATATTTTTTGTGCTTTCATTTAAAAATATTACAAATATCTATAGTTTAATTCACATTTTCTTAGTTTTTACCTAATGTCCTTTTTTCTGTTCCATGATCCCGGCCAGGATACCACATTATATTTAGTTGTTATATCTCCTTATGCACCTGTTTACTGTGATCTTTTCTAAGATTTCCCTTGTTTTTGATGACCTTAACAATTTTCAGCAGTACTAATCAGGTATATTGTAGGTTGAGTCTATATTAAAATTTGTCTGATGTTTTCTTCATGGTTACACCAAGATTATAGGCTTTGAGTCTCGTGAATTTGAAATGCACTATTCCTATGTTTGTTGATGTATTTTTTGAGTACCATGATTTTGTTTCCTTTTAACCCAATTATGATAGAAAGAACTATTTAGTCAGGGTATGGTAGCTTATTTTGGAGTGACAAACACCAAATTTTAGTATGTTAAGACAACAACTATTTACTTCTCAACATTCCGTATGTGTGTCACTAGCTGGCTGGGGAATTTTCCCCTGCATAATGTTTTGGGGAATAGTCCATTATAAGACTAGGCTGAGGCAGACATATTCCTGATATACAAAGCAGAGGGAGGAGAGGGCAGGGAAAATCATTACTTGACTCTTAAGTCTACTGCCCGGAAGTGAGATTTGTCACTTCATCTCAAATTTCATTGACCAATGAAAATTCCATGGCCAATTCTTAATATAAGTGGTAGAAGAATGTAATCATTACCAGGAGAAAAAAAAGGATATAAGTGAACATTAATGAAAACTACCACATGGACGTTATAATTGCTTTCATTAAGTGTAAGAAAGATACGTAACACTATCATAAAAACAAATTAATGGAAAGTAAGGAGAGAATAATTATTATAAAATCATAATACTTTTAAAAAGAGAGAAAAACAATATAAATTAGAATAAGTCAAAGAGTTAGAATGAAGGATACTCCACAAATCTACAACTGATATATTTAAACAAGAAGAAAAATATACCATTATTTGAAAGAAAAAAGAAAAGATTTATTAATATCAACAAACATAAAGAATAAAAGAGATAATGGCTTCAAATTTCTAAACTAATAAAATAGAAAATCTTGATAAAATTAAAATCTATTGAAAGGTAAAATTGACAAATTTATAGCTGAATAATTTAAAATATGAAGAATTCAATAACCATAAAATAAGTTGAAAAAGTCATCAAAAAATGATTTTGATCTCCATTTTAAATTTCTCGTGTAGATTGAGCCTGTAATATTGCCAGAATAAAACCAATGTAACTGTCAATGATTTTTTTTTGCATAGAAAAATAAAGTTAAACAGAAGTCGGCTACAAAGAAGCAATTTTGTCCTTTATAATGAAATAGAAGACAGCACACTGCCTCAATGTTTATTACATAGCTGTATAATACTAAATAGGTCCTTTTTCAAAGCAATCAAATGGAAAAAGCAATTTGTGCTGATATATCTTGATAAGCAAAGCAATTCAGTGTTCTAAAAATAAAATATATTTCATACTTATTTAATGATATCCACATATTCAAGGGAACAAACAGAGAGTATGCTTTGCCTGGCTTGTTATTTGCCATTTCCTGAAAGCATTTTTTAAACCTGCTCTAATAAAAGATATGTATTACAAAGAACAACAAAAGAGAGAAATGTTTATAACATAGAAGGTTATGATATACATTAAATAATACCAAACTCAAGTCAATTTCAAGTGCTGGTCCCTATGTCCTCAACTTTAAACAAGGTTGATGACTGTGTAGTACTGAATAAAAAATATGTTTTTTCTTCTTCTCAATATTATCTATCTAAAAGAGTAACCTTGAGAATTATTCATTGCATATTTTATATGACCCTTTCACTGCATTATTTTGAAAAATAAAGTAGATTTGGTGTAAACCTCTTCAGCAAAAGTCATTAGACCACTATCAATACGAGTTTTAAATAAATAGTATGTGATTACTCAAAATACTAAACAGAATTACCGTATGATCAGCAATTTCATTTATGGGTATAACCCCCCAAAATTGAAAGTCGGAACTCGAGCAGATATTTGTATACCCATGCTCATAGCAACATTACTTACAATAGCCAAAGGGTGGAAGCACCCCAAGTGTCTGTCCACAAATTAATGGATAAACAAACAGGTGCATACATGCAATGCAATATTATTTGGCCTTAAAAGGGAAGGAATTTTGTCATATGCTACAACATAAATAAAACTTCGAAGATATTATACTAAGCAAAATAAGCTTGTCACAAAAAGAAAAATATTACATGATTCTTTTCATATGAGATTGCTAATGTAGTCAGATTCATAGAGACAGAAAGCAGAATGGTGGTTTCCAGGATCTCCAGGGATAGCAGAATGGCAGTGATTGTTTAATGGCTACAGCATTTCAGTTTGGGAAGATGAAAAAGTTCTGGAGATGGATGATGATGATGGTGGCACAACAATGTGAATGGACTTAATGCCACCGAACTACACACTTAAAACTGGTTAAATGGCAAATTTTATGTTATATATGTGCCATGTATATATAAAATCTTCACAAATTTTTAAAAGATCTATCTTGTTAAACAAAACAATTCAGTGTTCTCAAAATAAAATATATTTCATACCTATTTAACATGTCTGTTTTTGGGTGGACATAATGTAATCCCTAACAGAGGCCTGTTCAAATTCAGCTTTCTTACAGGTAACTTTGTGAATGGGGCTAGTAGAAACCCTAAGTTAATATGTTATTCACCCAAAACAAAAGCACTGGATCAGTATCTATGCCTCTTTTTGATATTTTGGCACTGGAATAAATAAAGTATTTATTTTTGATTGTTTAAGAAATGTCTCATAATAAGCTCATGCTCAGGTTATTCCTAAGAATTATACAATCACACCTTTTTCTTGTAGCAGGGTGGAACAGCCATCCTCACATGGACATACGATTAACTGATATTAATATCTATAATTCAGTCTTAGCTTGATAGTCACATAGAGATAGTAACATTAAATCATCAAAATCATCCTGTGCCTTCATTTAATCCAGTTATGATGATAAACAGAAGAATATAAATATCCTTGTGGGAGCAGATGTATTGTAAGCTACACCCCATGAACACAAATTTGCTTTGACTTTCTTATGAGGAAAAAGTCAAAAGACACTGTTAGCCAAATGGATCTCAACAGAATACCAATATACGTTATTTTGTGGCCCAGCTTGATTTGTTACCACCATTCCCAGTATAGCTGACACGTTTGGAGATATCACTTTGTTTAGCCAACTAGAGTTCATTGGTAACCTACAAGATCTGTCAGCTTTTCTGGCAGGTTATACCAGACAAGTACATAAAATATTCAAGGGCTAGTATCTTCCTGAAACATATCTTGAGTAGGATTAGAAAACTCCTTAAATCTCCACCCACCCTAGGTTATTTATATTGTTTCAAATTATCTATTTGAGTGGGAACAGGTAATTCTAAAAATTCCCTTCAGAAATGTCCAGCTAATAGCACATAAAGAGCAGATTTAAGGACAATTCTTTTCCCAACAATGTGTGTAAGGGAAGAGGTCCCCAATCATATATCACATGTGTTTTCCAATGAATAACTCAGGGAGAGGTATCATATCAACAATCATAACTTTCACATATTGCTACTTTGAGCCACACTTTCACCCTCAAGCTTTCCATAGTCAAATCTTCCTCATCCACAAACTTCATCACATTATCCCTTAAATTTCTATCACAAATTTAGGGAATGTACATTAGGCTCTGGTGTTCAGGGATGCCAATACGGGTTCTTTACATACCCATGTCATTTTTCTTCATGGATGTCAATGGTCGAGTGTCCACACCTAAGTGTTTTACCAAGATAGTTTGGTCTCATGTTGTTCACAATCGTAGCCTTATTTTCACCCTATACTATCTTCACTGGTTTTACTTGAGAGAATCCATGTATTCCTATTTTAGTTTTCTCAAATTTATTAAAATCACTAAGGCTGGCATCTATATAACAGATCAATGAGGCTCTTGTGGTGTCTGCGGAGTAGATAGAGATTTCCTTCAGAGGCATCTAATCTCTTATAGTGACCATCAGCATCTTAGTGGCTGCATCATTGATGTTCTATTTCATTCAATTTTCAATCAACCTTCTGAAAATTTCCATTGGATTTAATGTTCCTGATGTATTTCCTCTTCCTCATTTTTTTATTTGAAAGTTTTTTTTTTTTTCAACTCAAGAAATGTCTAATCACTTTCCAGACATTGCAGACATTGTCATATGTCCCCTCGGGAGTAGAGTCAGCCAAGTTGAGAGTCATTGACATAATCAATCCAAAGTACCTTATATATGTATATCAGCATATTTACAACCTCAGTGGGGGTATTGCCATTTCTATTTTGGAAGGATAAAGCAATTTTTCTTCTCCCTATACTTTAACTCCTTCTTTAATACAGATTAATAAATTAGGGGCAGGATTAAAGGAGTCATCTATCATACACTTGGTGGTGAATCTAGTTGTCTACTGAGAATCCTGTGTTAACTTAAACATTTCTCTTGTTTCAGTCATGAGCAGAGCCAGTGAAATTTGCCCAAGTTAATAATATTTAAAATTTTTTGAGATAAGATTACTCTGGGAGATGTTTATACCTATCCACAATATGAGTCAATGCCTTGACAAAATAACCTCTAGTCTCAAGAGTTACCTGTTCATAACCTCTTATTTCTATAATTTTTTGAGTAATGAGGGATGTAATCAGACCTGATACTTTTACAATGTTTCATCAGGACACTATTTTAATTCCTAATCAGGGTCATAATTAGCTTCAGCTAAGTAGATTCTGGAATTTTGGATATGTCTGGTTCCATTTTGACTTTCACTAATATAGCTAAAGGAGCCTAGGAACCAAATTGTTGGTGATGTCCCTTGGTTTGTATCTTGTTCTTTACCCATTTTGCTATTTCCCCTGACACTGGACTTATATCTCTGCATCCTATTCCCCTTAATTGATCATAATGCTTGAGCAATCTCAAATCAAGAATGGTCAAGAGTGAACCTGGCATTAGAGATGATTCATCCTTACTTTTCCTCTCTTTCCTCCTCTCAAACAAAGCATTAGTCTTAATTAAATTAAATCTAGAGTTGTTTTAAATATTCTACCAACTACACTAGCTAAAACAATTATTTCTGTTTATCAAATATGCTCTAATAAAGGCAAATAAAACAACATAGCAGAAGAAAGAAAACACTGAAAAACCTTAGAGCAGTCAGAGAAATCCAAACAAAGCTTCCAGTATCCTCTTATATTCACAAAGACCATGCTTCGTCTCTGTTTGTGAACCACCACTCTGTGTATGAAATACATCAGTGTTAGAGAAACTACCTTCTTATCTCAGAAGCAGTCTTTTATACTCATCTGAGGTCAAGGATTTATATTTGAGGTGACTGTATTCCATAATTCCCCAGTTGTGACCAGAATATATATTTTTTTAATTTGCTTCCTCAATGAGCACATCATGCCTTTGAAAACATACAGAAATGCTGGTGATATATGCATCTAAGCATGAGACTCAAGAAAAATTCCCCTCATAATTAACTGAAAGAGACTTCAGTGAGCTGATAATTCTGCCACTTGAGTTCCAGAAGCATGGAATCTAATGGACAGAGTCTCTCAACTAAATTCTCCTAAGTAACTACTATGACATGGATATTGTGCTGGATATCACATTGTGTCTCATATAGGAATAGGATATATTCTTTCTCTGCATAGATTCATGAAAAATTATATGGAATATTCTAAAAGTAGGATAGAAACAACAAGGAGAAAACAATGAATTCCAACAGCAAAAGGGAGAAAAGGCTGCCTAAGGATGGGAGCTTCAAACTTGTAATATGACTACATGCTATACCTATCATGCTAACAAATCACTATGACAAATGGCATTTTCCATTTGTAGTCATAGGATACACTAGCATATAATCACATTCCTTAGGACTTAAAGAATCTGAAGATTTCCACAGAATTAGAAGGAAAGTAAGTTCCAGTAAGTTTAAAATTTTACTGAAGTTCGGTAAAATTGAGTACGAAGTTTTAAAATTTTGTTTTTATTTTACAAACTATTCATAACTTATAAATATTCTTCAAAGTCTCAGTACATTTCATTTCAAGTCAACTAAAAATGTGTCTTTCACTGGTTAAATTCATAAAGAACTTTTCATCCTAGGAGTTGTGTGAAATATTTGGAATATATTCTGCATAGTTAAATGGTTCACACTCAATATATTACACTGTAATCCTTTTTTTTTTCTTCAAAATAAAGAGTTAGAGCCATGATTGAGAAGCCCGAGGAAATATCCATGATGCTTAATCAGTTTACATTTATAACACCAACTAAATACATATAATATATATAAATCAATTAGGCCTTCTAGTTTTCCGAATTATACAGATACTTAAGTACAGCACATAAAACATATTAATATGTTTTTTGGAACCTGGGAAGCAGTTGAAGACATAGAGAGAGCCCTTATATTTAACACTTTAAAATTTCCAGATCACCTATTAAATAAAGAATATTTTCATGTGCTGGGGGATAGGTAGAATAAAGCCAATTTTAAATATAAAGTCAAAAAATAATTCCTTGCCCTGTAGCCTTTTTCATCCCAATAGAGGAGGATGTTTTTATTCCAAAAGACTGTTTTCTAAAAAAGAGAAATACTTAGGATTCAGAACAGAATTGCTATAACCTGTGAAGAGCATCCCTAGGTTGATAGCAAAAGGAAACTCTAGGAAGACAAAGATGCAATAATTCAAGAGTGAAGCATGAGAAAAAAAATGATTTTTTTTTAAAGGAAGTGATTTGTTAAAACATACTAAACAGATTCTTATAACTCTGTCAGATATTTTGGGGACTGTAATATTGAAAGGAACACAGGAAATGACATGCAGGAAAATGAGATAGTTATTGACTCCAGGAAAAATAGAAATACTTTTCAAGAGGGCAAATGCAAACACAGAATACTATGTGGCTCAGCAGGCAACCATATTTGCCTAATATATTCATATAAATGCTAAATTGGTGTGACCAGTTATGATTACCTAGAAAACTGAAATATAAAATTGCAATGAGAAGCAAATTTTATGGCCACACACATAAGAATGCACAGTACCCGGCACTTACTGGTTGTTGATGTAATCAACTTGGTACAATGCAATCAAAATTTTAAAGATTCTTTGGAACTCATAAAGAATATTTCACATCCAAGATTTAAAATGTTATATGGCCAAGAAATATTAAAAAAAACAATAAAATGATTTTTGTATACACAACTGGGCACTCATGTCCATATTATGACAGATTTTAGAAACTGAATATAAAAAGTGATTTTTATTTAGATCTCTTCTTGCTCCCTTTTCTTCTCAAATGGAAAAAAAAACTCTCAGCCTTTCAGTGCCAATAATTTACTGTTTCCTAATGCCCTCCCCTTAGCAAAATAGGAAAATTAATTTTGTCAATTAATGGTAAATTTCACTTCTATTTTATAATTTATTAACTTTTTCAGAAAATTGCATATTATGTATTTTTATCTCTGATTAGGGAATTACTTAGTCTATCATTTGATATATCAAGTACAGCACAATTAGTGAAGATAGTTTTGAGAGAGGATCCTATAATTATTCTGTTCCTAAGACTAGGCCTAAGGAGGCTAACCGACTATGAACTATTAGCGCTTGGAGTCAAAGAAGAGGTGAAATGTTTAAGTAGGATGTGAGGACTGACCTCCTAGTGATTTAATGCATCTTGCTGAATCTGCATCCTTGCTTTACCATAACTTCATCTTGTTTTGATAAAGCAGCAGGGCAATGTGATTTTCCTTTAGAGGTATAACACGTATGGGAGGCAGCCACTATTAGGAAATGAGCACAGGGAATCTCAGAGTAAAATGGTATGTAAATTTACCTCTAAAGATGGTAAAATCCCAGTAATGGTGTCTGTCTGCTTTGCCTCACAAGAATGCTGAGGAGAATTAAACACTCAGTGAAAATGTGCATTAGAACTGTCAGAGAATTAAATATGTGATTCGGCTTTCCACCTAAGTGACTATAGTTAGTATTATTTGGAAATGGCATTTCATTTATATCTGTGTAATGAGCATGTAGCACAAAGACAATTATGCATGTCATTAGAAATATATCCAATTAAATTGGCCCTGAGGTTTATTTGATTGCAGCAATAAACTCTCTCTCTCTCTCTCTCTCTCTCTATATATATATATATATATATATGTATGTATATACACACACATAGCATGCACATTTTATTGCTCATGTTGCAAAGTTGACTGTCCAAGACAAGGCACTTTAGGAAGAATATTGCACAAACTATATGATGAGATATGTAAATTTCAGGAAAAGTTTATATACGTGTGTTTACAAATACTGTTAATCATCATTCTCCTCAGGCATAAATGTGTTCAAACAAGCTTCTTTCTGTCTCAGTGCCCTTATACTTGCTGTTTCTTCTGCCTGGACACTTTTGATAGATTTCCATGAGCATTAGTTCTCTCTTCTTTCATATAAAATAAAATTGACAAGGCTTAGCTTGGCCTCCCCTGAAGTGGATGGCTTCAGACCGTGGATGGCCTTGCTTGGGACAATTGAATGTGAAGAAGTCACACAGGTGCTTCTTTCACATCAAGCTCTTCAAATCAAGGCACTTGCTTTCCTCATTCTCAGTGCCTAGCACAGAGGTGCTGGCAGGATCTGGAGCTGCCACTTTTGTCCTAGACGTGAAAGCTTTATGTTTGGAAGGGCAGAGGGACACTGGACTATCCATCTTTGGAAAATTATATAGGAGAGAAAGAGTTCTGTCTTGCTTATGCCTGTGTATACTGGGGCCTCTGTGTTATGGCAGGGAGACTAGAATCAAAGCTAAATGTCAGTGCCCTGGAGATTCTCCTGGTCCCTTCAGATCATCTCTCTTTCCCACTTTGCTCCATTCCCTGCGCAGTCAGCCATTATGAACAACAAAGGGCTTTTTGCTCGCTGGCTTTAGTTTGGGTTTTGATAATGAGAAACACTAGCTGGATTGCCAGGTGAAAGGAGAGTGAGAATGGTGTCTTTGTTCCCTCAGCCTCTTGCTTGTCAGGCTCAGGGTTGTCACCAGCTCCATTCCTTTCCTGGAGACCACAGGTCTTTTCTGGTGGGTCTCACCCACTGCTGGGGTAACAGCTAAAGCTCTCAGTCTGGATGGTGGTAACTGTTCCTTCTCCTGCTCCTCAGGCAGGTTGTGGGTTATTTCTCCACCCCTTGTTGATTTCATCTGTACTGCATTCTTTCGTTGTTCTGAATTACTTTGTGGGATATTTAATTACTTTCTTGTAGGGGCCACCTGAATTGATACAGGCTTTGGGTAGGCTAACGTCTACTCTTTATTCATATCTTAACTTAAATGTCAGGTAAGGTAAAGTCAACTTTTAAAAATCAAGCCATTTCTGATAAAGCACCATTCATCCTGAGTAGTACAGAGAGATATACCAAAGTAGATTACATGGTACATCAACCACTGCATGTTCATAGATTTGGCAAGGAAACAACTAGTGAACAAGATACTTATAAGTATTCAATTGTATGATATGAACTACGAGTATCATAGAAATTTGTAGAAAGAAATTATATTTGACATCGTTTTAGACATTATGAAGCATCTAAACTTGGTTTAAATTTTAAAGAATGGACATAATATGAAACAGGTAAATTGACAAGAGAGAGAACATTTCTGACAAAAGGATTCATATAATCAAACTTGTAGAAATATTCATAAGCATATACTGTGCATAAAGAGACACAAACTATGCTTTTCTGAGTTTCTTCATCTATTATTGAGTAGCTGGTATGTGTTGGACACTAGTACAACAAGAACACAAAGGTCCTTTTATCATGGTACTCAATTATACTCAATTATAATCTGGAAAAATGGACCTTAAACTCATAAATACACAAACTCATAAATATAAGTTATAATGATTATTTGAAGGAAATTCAAAAATAAGCTTATAAGGGAGCATAATTCAGACTGGTCAGAATAGAGCAAAATATCTCAAGGATATATAAACAAGGATATATATGGAAACCAAGAGATGAATATGCCTTCACTAAGGAAAGGAGGGGTGAGGGGAAGAGAATAACCTTCTATAGTATTGAAAGCCTGGGTCAGTTTCTAGAGAACAAAGATGAGTTTAGTGTATGCTAGTAAGTGAAAAATATTGATGTGATTACAGCCTCATGACCAAAGGGAAAAGGAAAACCTAAGATCAGGATGGACATTTCATGTACAATTGGCTGACTAAGGACATTGAAAGAAAATGTATACTCATAAAATAACAGGAATTCATCATAGGTTCTGAAGGTCAAATCATGTCAAATTGTGGGGTTAGAGATATAGAAGTTGCACACGAGCAGAAATTAAAATCAAGACAAGAGTGAGATGGCTATGGCAGCTTAGTCATTGTGACATGAGAAAAGCCCTCACATAAAAATTTTCCTCAACAGTAGGAATATATGTGAAAAAAATCATTTCAAGAAAGAATTACCATTGCCTGCTATCACAATTTCACTCTAAAATCATACCCTCTTCCAGTGCTTAGTGAAAGGCACTGCTGTCCATAAAATTAATTTTTCAAGGAAAATACCAGGGAATTACTCTTCAAATCTCTTTTCATATTCTTCCAACTAATCACACACACATACACACACACACACATAATGTTGCACACTGAATTAATCAAATGTGTAGTTATCCCTCAAGTATCAGCTTATATGTCTCTGCCATGAGATGTGTCGTATGACACCTTCCCATTTTAAACCCTCTTATTATTTTTCCTTATTACACTAGTTTAATTTTAAAGTCCTCTTATTGCACTATTTAACAGAAATGTGAACTTTTAACTCATAGCAATCATCATAAGTTCTAATTATGCAATTATTTGTGTATATATGTGTTTAAAATCAAAATCTCCAATTATAATATAACAAGCTCCAAAAAAGCAGGAACTTTGCCTGTCATATACCATAAGCAGTGATATACACTGAGTATTCATTTTTCATCTCTTTTCACCATAACAATTTTGAAAAAATGTAGAGATCTTGAAACTGCATGGCTTTCCTAAAAAATAAAAAAAAATAGATATTTTAAAAAGCAGTATTACAGAAGGTAAAAATGTGTTCGATTTGAAGCACATTTACTTTGATACAACAACAAGTTAACTAAGTGATAATACCATTTGGACACATGGACCTAAGATAAGACCTGCGGTGAGATAAGTGCACTGAAATTGAAAATGAGATTGTCAAAAGGCTTTGTGTGGAATTTGAAGACAATGGTATGGATAGACTTTTTCAGAAATGAGAATGGAAAGAGAAGGACAGAGGAACAAATGCCTACTTGTGGGATTTGGGAATTAATGAAGTGAGAGGCATTGTGTGACACAATAGTTAAGTTCATAGGGTTTAGACTTGGACTTCAGTTAGAATTTGCACTGCACCAATTGATAGCTGTGTACCTTGGCAAATGTTACAGTTGCCTAATATGTTTATAAAAACATGGGGGGATAAAATGTCCACACAATGTGTTGAACTGTGGGCCAAATGTTGGTACATAATCACTTTATAAATGTCCACCGTTAGTATTAGATGATGGCAGACCTCAACAGTGCAAAGTCAAAAAACTAGCCCTTTTTTCTAGTTAGGATAATTACTCTTAACACCTGGGCTAACCCCCCTGGTAATAGGTTATAGATGACAAGATTATGTTACCAAAATAACTCATGTGGAAGGATATACACACATGGATAAAGTGAAATTAGTTGAACTTATGTTTAAAAGCTAAAATATATTTTGAAGATTATCCTAAGTAATGCTACAAAATATATGATAACTTATGACAGTTTGTGAAATTAAATTTTATTTTGCCCTGCCTTCTCTAGGTCATGTTCTATTTTCCTCTAGGTTCTAGAGAACTAGTTGTCATTAACTCATTTAGAATTCTTGGCCCATAGCACCTTTCCCCGTTATCTTATTGCCTCTACCAAAGGAGCTTATGACAGACTCAATATTGATCCAAATGACTCCTCTACAGAAAGTTATTTATATTTATATATTTAAGAACAAATCAGTATTCAGGTAGGATAACATTTTAGCTCTTGAGCTAATAAAGTGACCCTATTAAAAATGATCTGCTTTTTGCCTGCATATTGATTTCAGAGGCTAATAGAAGGTAGACATGGCAAAGTAGCATCATTTCACACAGCAGAAAAATGGGAAATTACTTGCTACACTTTTATGATTCCAAGATCCATTTAAGTCTCATAGTTTCAGTTACACAGATGTCATTAAAGCAGATGGAGCATTATCAGTGCCTTCCAGACACACCAAATCTAGTTGTTGTCATTAGTCTGGCTCTGTTCTGACTTTGGCAGTCTTACAGACTGGAGGAAAGAAATGTATACAACTACAAGGAGCCATGACTGCTAAGGTTGGGATAATAAATACAGAAGTAATATTGTCCTACCTGCAGTTATTTAGATACAAATGATCTGAAAACTTATATGTGCAATATTTTTATAAAAAATCAATTAAAATATACTACCATTTATTTTGTTTAAAATTTTAATATTAATATTTTAATATATGAAAATGATTAAGATGAAATAAATTGCATATGAAATGAAAATAATGTATATTGGAAATTATACCATGTATTTTAACATTGAAATTGTAATGTTAATAATATTTTATCATATATAGTGATAACCATTACAAATATTTCATGCCACATTGAGAATTTTTGAAAACATAAAAGCAGAGAAAGTAACTAAACTAAAATTATCTTCTCATAACCCAGAATTTACAATAGTTGACATTTTATTATATTTACTTTGTCTTCCTTTTAAATAAAAGCAATACACATTACAGAAGAGATTGAATAACATTTTGCTTCTGCCCCTTCTGATCCCAAAACTCCTCTGAAAGCAATCACTTATCTGAATTAAATGTAAATCCTCTACATCCTTTGCAATACTAATAAGTAAGACATTATGTTATTTATAGTAAAACTAATCATCTATATTTATGTTGACAGTTACATTTATTTACCTATCTGGTTGGTTCAAGTTTCAGCAGGGGATAAAAAGATATGACAGTCGCCCAAGTCACCAAATATGTGGGAAAAAATCATGGTCACGTTAAAAGTGAACTAATCATTGTAGCAGTCAAAACATACCACAAAGCAGGTTATCAATCAATGTTCTTTAGACATACCAAGATACAGTTAAAATTTTAAAAAAAGTATTATCTTTGTCTCTCAATTTAAAAAAAATAGAAATGGTTTAATTATAATAATATTACTGAAATATACCAATAGAATTTAATGTGGCAGGTTGTTCTTTCCAAGGATATTTTCAATAATATCTCCCCCTACACTTACCAACAATGTGATTTTGTATTTCAACCCACTGAGAACCAGGGTCTATGTTCTCCCTTATTGAATTGGGGTATACTTTTTCCACCAATGGAATAGAGAAGAAATGATGCTATATGACTTACTTCTGAGGCTAGGTTAGATATGTCCAGGCAACTTCTGTCTGATTGTTATTAAACGTTTGCTCTGGGCTAAGCAGCCTACATGTAAGAAATTTGACTACCCCGAAACTGCTATGTTGGAAAGTGTGGATGATCTGGTCAACAACACTGATGAGCTTCCAGCAGCCAACCAGCCTCCAATGCCAGCTTTTGAATGGGCTACCTTGAACATTTAGACAAGTCGAACCTTCAGTTAACTGCTATCCAAGGCAACATCTGGTTATAGCTGTACCCAGCCAAGAGCTTTCAAATTCCTGGTACACAAAACCATTAGTAAAGTAAAATATTTGTTTTAAGATGCTAAGCCAAGGGTTAATTTGTCATGAAGCAAATTAATTTTATATACTTTTACTTTTAAAATCAAAAAGAATTATAAAAACTTAAATAATTTAATATAAAGTTTAAATCAATATTAACATGAGAGATAATAAAGATATCCTTTATTATCTGAATTTTCATGAACTTGGTATTTGTTATAATGGCAATCGCAGTTTTACTAAAAATTCACCACCAAAACAGAAAATCAACTGTTATGTATTTCCATAGTTGTGCCAACACGCATGTTTAAATGTGTGAGTCCAAGGAGAAGGATGTAGAGTCAGCTTCAGTCACATATTAACTCTAAATTGGATAACATTGATTAAAAATGTTATGCATTAACACCATTTTCTCTTATTATTCAGTGAGAATATTGTGCATGAAAAAGAAAAACCTTGAAGAACATAAGTGAGCCTCACAGGCCTATAAAAATGTTTGCACTAAAAAAAACTGGGGCAAATAATAGTGAACTGAAATACATAAATGCATAAGTAACTTAAGTATAAAAACATGCTTAATTTTTTCTGTGCATGAAAAACTTTAAAAGATGAAGCAAGGAGTCTTTGGTCATTAAAGATAAGCTAACAATGCTCTCTGATGAAAATTGTGAAGCTGATGTTATACTAAAACTCTTATTCTTTTTTTTTTTTTTTTTTGGTTTTCCTTTATTTTTGGTGAATCACTCTGTAAAGCAAAAGATCTTTGAGGAAATATTGAAGAGTGCCTGTCATGTAGCTTTCAAATCATAAAGACTCTGTAATTTAAAAAAAGAGTTGTAAAGGAATATCTAAAGATCTATCTACTATCATTTATTAAATCTCATGCAGAGAATTAAACATACAGATCTTTTGATATCAGATGATGCTCCTGGATTTCAGTCTAGCATTGATCTATTACAGAGGTAATTTATTAATAGTCATTTCACCTCCCCAAGCCATCTTACTATTGATACCTCTCAGCCAAGGGCTTTCCCTAACTTTTAAGGAATATTATGTAGAGGAAATTACTTTGATGAATCTTTAATGGAGGATTTTGATTCATCAATGTATGGATAAAGCTTCAAAATATAGCAATAAACAAAAAGATCATGAAAGAAAAGGATTCCTAAATTTTTGCTGATTTTCTGTGTTAAGGCAGTAACTGTACAAAGAAAAACATCTTAAGTGAAGAGAAACAGTTGTTGAATATATTAAAGAATAGTAAGCATTTTTTTTATTTCAGCATATTATGGGGGTACAAATGTTTAGGTTATGTATATTGCTCTTGCCCCACCCCAGTCAGAGCTTCAAGAATATCCATCTCCCAGATGCTGCGCACCGCACCCATTACATGTATATATCCCCTCCCCGCCCCCCCATTTCCCGACATCTGATGAATGTTATTGTATGTGCACTTAAGTGTTGATCAGTCAATACCAATTTGATGGTGAGTATTGAGGGTTAGGCACTTTAAATTAATCATATTATTTAAGCCTTGCCATCATCTATGAAGTACAATTGTTGCTGCTTTCCAAATTATAAATTTGAAATTTACTCCAGGTCTCAAGACCTGGAGCAGGAAGAAAAAACTTCATTCTATAAAGTAATGAACTCATGTATATATTACTTATGGACCAACCACTTTCAGAAGCACATCACGGAATCATTTCACTGAATCTTCAAGACGGTTTTATGATTCGTGCACTCTTCTGTTTCCCACCTTGTGGATCAGGAAACCTGAGCCAGTGAGCTCCCGTCCCACCAGAGTCTTGCGCAGGGAGCTCCTGGCATGCTCGGCAAGCCAGGGTTTTGATGTGCACCTGCAGGACTCTTTGTCTGTTAGAGGACTTTGATCATCTCTGGCCCTGCTCCAGGGAATGATCCCAGTACTTCACAGAAATTTAAAACACTCCATCTGTTTTCAACAGTCAGGAAACATGCCTCTTAAAAGCCAGGAAACATATAAAAATAAAAGCTGCTTTTCAGTGATTGAGTGTAGTACAGGTCAGTTTTTTGTTACTGTTGTTTGTTTGTACCACACATCTTTCTCTATTTTGAAAGGTTAAAAGTCACCACATTGTATCTCTCCACATACACATCACAGGAGGGAAATAGAATCAAATCACAAACACTGATATTTACTGACTTTTCCAAGAGACTTTGGAGGAAATGGAGAGGTGGAATGCCTGGAAGCCCAGATAGTCAAGGGACTTCAACTTTTTTGGAAGGAAAGATTTACAGATGATTTCAAATACATAGTTTAAACTTAAGCTTGTTTATGCAAAGAATAATGCCATCATTAAACAGAAATGAAATTCAGACACAAGTTCACTTATACTTTCCTTTAGAATACGTGTCTATGTGTGTTTGTGTGTTTTTCAAATCAAAGTTGCTATTCTTATTCGTTTTCCCTTCACATCTCAACTCACTCCTTTTTAAATTTTTTTTTATTTCAGAAATTTAGGGGGTACAAGTGTTATTTTTTATGTGGAAAAATTGTATCATGCTGAAGTTAAGGCTTTTACTGTACCTGTCATCAGAATAGTGTACATTGTAATAAATAGGTAAATTTTTATCCCTTACCCCCATCCTCCCACATTGTTAGCTTCCAATGTCCATTGAAGCTCCTTATAACCATATATATCCTTTGTTTAGTGAAAATATGTGGTCTCTGTTTTTCCATTCCTGAGATACTTCACTTAGGATAATTATCTCTAGTCCATCCAGGTTGCTGCAAAAGCCATTACCATTCTTTTTTTTTTTTTTTGTCTGAGTGGTGTTCCATGGTTTATATCCACCACATTTTCTTTATCCACTCATCCATTAATGGGCACGTAAGTTGATTCCATATTTTTGCAATTGTGAATTGTGCTGCAATAAGCATATGAATTCATGTGTCTTTTTTTTTATATAATGACTTCTTTTCCCTTGGGTAGATACTCAGTAGTGGGATTGCTGGATTGAATGGTACTTTTATTTCTTTGTGGAATCTCCGTACTACTTTGCATAGTGGATGTACAAGTTTACATTCCCACCAACAATGTATAAGTGTTCCATTTTCACCACAACCATGCCAACACCTATTGTTTTTTTACTTTTTAATAATGGTGATTCTGACAGGGATGAGGTGTTATCTCATTGTGGTTTTAATTTGCATTTCCCTGATAATTAGTGATGTTGAGCATTTTTTCATATGTTTCTTGGCCATTTGTCTATTTTCTTTTGAGAAGTCTGTTCATGTATTTTGCTCACTTTTTGATGGGATTATTTTTTTCTTGCTAATTTGTTTGAGTTCTTTGTAGATTCTGGATATTAGTTCTTTGTCAAATGGATATTTTATGATTATTTTCTCCCATTCCGTACATTGTTTATTTACTCTGTTGATTATCAGGGAAAGAATACCCTATTCAGTCAATGTGCTGGGAAAATTGGATAGCCACATGCAGAATGAAACTGGATCCCTATCTCTCACCATATATAAAAATTAAGATGGATTAAAGACATAAATGTAAGACCTGACACCATAAGCATTATAGAAGAAAACATCAACAACTCTTTTAGACATTGGCCTCGTCTAAGAATTTATGAGTAATATCCCAAAAGCAAATATAGTGACAGTGAAAATAAATGGGACTTAATTGAAGCAAAAAGTTTCTGCATATCAACTCATTTCTGATTGGATCTTCTCTGTGAGATTTTTCTAAACTCTTCCCACCCCCAAATATATAAGCTCTAATAGTCTACTCTGCTAATGTACAGAAATAATTAAAATATGGTACAACAATAAGAATTACATCCAAAGTATAAAGAAAATTCACCATTCATTGTTTTAAAAAGTCCACACATAAGAAATATAAACAATAGTTACCACTTAATGTAATTTCAGTAAACAATCCAAACAGGAGGACTAGAAATATATTGATATATACTTGCTACAAAATATACCCATAATTTGTATATTTTATGTCACTATAGTTTACTATAAAATATTTTGAAAAACACACACACATATATATGTGTGTATATATATAAACACCTATGTGTATATGTTTGGAAATCAAAATATTTAATTATATAGAACAGTGGATGTGTGATTCAAGGATCTTCTAGTAGAGGTGAGAAGGGAAAGAAGTCTGTGCAATCTGATTCTTTTTAAGCTAAAACTCTAACAGTCATTTTCTTCTTCTCTTCCTCATTAACTATCATACAGATTTGCCTTCTGGAGAATAAATGAATAATAAGGTCATATATGTACCAGTTATCCCACTGAGAACAATTAAGTGGTAAAGTTTTTACTCCTTTGTCTTTGTCTTATGAAAACTGCTATATGCTAACCAAGAATCCCTCATTTTTCCTATAGAAATAGAGTTCTGGCTGGATACATGGCTGTTCTGCTAGAGCCTAAATTTTCCAGCTTCCTTTGCAGGTAGGTTGAGCCATATGACTAAATTTTCCTGAGTGTGTGGAGGTGAGTGATGCTCCGCTTCTAGATATGAGCCTGTAAACGTGAAACACGTGGTCCTGTATTCTGCTTTCCATTTCTGCAGACTGGAAAAGGGGCATGCTGTGACTCAAGGTCTGCCATGCAGATGTGCTATGAACTGAATGCTTTGTCCCCCAGGAATATATATGTTGAAGACTAACCCCCACTATGATGGTATTTGGAAGTGCAGCCTTTGGAAGGTGATTAGGTCATACGGGTAGAGCCCTCATGAGTAGCATTAATGCCCCTACAAATGAAGGAGGAGGCGTGAGATATTTCCATACACAATGAGAAGTCAAAGTTAGCTAGTGTAGTCCACAACCTGGAACAAGACCCTCATTACAACCTAACCATAGTGGCTCCATGATCTTGGACTTCCACCCTCCGGAAGTATGAAGAATGAATTTCTATTTTTTATAAGCCACCCCAGTCTCTGGTCGTTTTTTACAGCAACATCAACTGATTAAGACAAGAAAATAGTTCTGATTTTCTCAAGAGCAATGTGGAACAGGGCCATGCATAAACCTGCACTACTTACCTAGAATTACTAGAAGGAGTGAGGTTATACACTTCAATTTTCAAAAACCCACTTTTTTTTGCACCATCTTTGCTGCAGCAGCCTAATATTCACCCTATATAATAATACCTGTGTGCAAAAACTTCCTCAGCATTTGTTTTCCATGTTGCCTAGTCCCAGCTGCAAGTTTCAAAAGATGGCAAGATAAAGAAAACAGGATACAAAATAGCTTTTATTCTTAAATGTCTTTCTGTTAATGTTGGTAAATGTGAAGTTTATGATCAGATTGCTTGGGTTCCATTCCTGGCTTCAAAATACTTATGAGAACAGAAGACAGCTACCTAATTTCTCCAGTTGTCTCAACTGTAAAATCTCAATAGTAATTATTATCTCATTATTATAATGACTAAATTCCATTATTTATGAAGAGTGCTTTGAAGACTGCTTGCCCCATGGTAAGCTATCAATAAATGTTAGTTGTCATTGTTATATAGTAAAAATATCACTGCCAAACCCTTTGTTATTTTTCCTGGCTTGAATCTGCCTAAAACACAGCAACCAGTCAGAGTGGAAGTACAGAAGGTCAGACAAGCCGCTCCTGTCAGTTAGTATCTCTTAGAGGTCGGCAAACTTTTTCTGTACAGGATCATACAATAAATCCTCTAGGTTTTGCAGGCCATATGAGTAGTCTCTGCTACTGAATTCTGCTGTTTTAGTGTGAAAGTACCCCCAGGTGATGAGTAAACAAATAAGCATTGCTGTATTCTAATAACATTTTATTTACAAAAACAGATGGTAGGATACGTTTAGCCCACAGTCTGAGTTTGCCAACCCTTAAGTGAAACTAATGAATCATGGACAGGTGCTAAATGCAGGTAATTTATTTCAGTACTCCTTAATAACATATTTACACAAAGTTACAGAAAAGGATGAACGGTTAATCTCAAGATCCTTTCTATTAATTTTGCTGTATCTACTGATTGTCATGTAGATGTGCTTTATTTATCCACTAAATCATCCACTCAATTATTGCTGTACCTATGGAATTTCATACATGTTTCCATTTTTATATACAGTAAAAGTGGCAACCATGATCTATGTTCTAAATTTGTACCTAGATTATTTAATGAAATAGCTGAACAGCAGTTGGTTAAGAATATAATACTTAACGTATCTTCGAATGTTCACTGGAAAGGTGGGAAGAGGCATAAAGCATCCTTGTAATTAGAATTACTAGATGACTAGAGTAAAAACTGACAAGATAAAATACATAATAAATTGGCCCTGCAGGAGAATTCACTTCAGAGTAAAGGGAAATAAGTTAAATAATAGATTCTTATAAATAGCCCATAGCTCACAGAGGATTTACTTTGCCTTTAGCACTTTTGTAATTTAATAAGATTCACTGCTTCTCACCCTCTTGTCTTTCCTGTCTTTTTTAACCCTTGTTTCTTTCCGTCTCTCACAACATCCAACCATATTTTCCCTCATCCCTACCTTTAGAGTCACCTCTGAGTTTCTATCCTCCACTTCTGCCTGCAATAAAACAGTCCTGCATCTTCTCCCTCCATTATTTTAACTTTTAAATTTAGATATATTAATACTTACAGGGAGAGACTAGTCTCTTGTGGAATACAGATTGGAAATTACAAAAAAAATTATTTAGTTCAATTGATAAAATGTATCAATAATTACATAAATGGTTCATCTGGGATTCAAAAGTTTATTACCTAGATTTTTTTTCCTGAGGACTAAATTGTTTCTTCATGTCTTTCAACTAAATTAATCATCTTGAATTTCTAATGAAAGCATAATATGCTATGTATATATTCGTTTATCAGTGTTCAGAATGGTTACATTTTCTAACATCTGTATTTGCCTTTGAATGTCACAACACAACTAATTTGCTTTAGACTCTCATCTAGTCAGTGACTCATGGAGACAATAAGGGAAGAGTCAGGGACTGACTTTGATCAGTTGGTGGTTAAAAACCCTGACATGGTCTTTATATATTCCATCATCGCCACCTACCAACACCAAAACACCAAAGCAAAAGAGAGTGCTATCATATCTCTGACATAAATGCTTCATAGTTTTCTTCATCCTTTTCAATTCAACTCAAAGTTGATAACAGAATAAAGTTTAGCAGAGATGGCAAAGAAAGTTATTATATTGAAATCTTTCCAGATAAAAATCTCAAAATATTTCAGCACCAGAAGTGATTGTAGAGATACAATCCTTTCTGCTCCTTTTACCGATGAGAAACCCAAATATAGAGTCTGTTTTGCCCACAGTCACACAGCATATTGATAAAAGAACTTTGACTAGATCCCAGGCTTCCTAATCCTTATACAAAATAGAACAGGGAGGAGTTCTGAAAGTTCTCTACATATGTTAAGTATACCTTCTTTCTACAATAAACGTGCCGAAGGAAAACATTCATTCACATGTGGTTGGATGTTCTTAAAATACTAATCCTAATTTTCATGGGTTTATAGTGATGAAAATAAGGAAGGATTGCCCACAAATTATAAATCAGTCTTCTTCTTTAATACTAATGCAAGTGATCTGAAAGCAATATTGATGTCACTCATGGTATCCAGCCTCCTTTAGGAAAGATGAACCTCAGAAGATCAAGGAGAGGTATTGCCATGTCAATTTTAACATTTTGTCTGCCCGTTTCTTGCCATGTTCTTAACAAGTGAGCTCAGAACTAATCAGAGTAGTCCTTAGGGGCATAGATGACTAAAATCTGTGCCTTTATATTTCCAATGTATTAATAGAAAACTGTGATGGGAACCCGTCCCTATATGATAATAGGAAAGAAAAATGTAATGAATTTTATATAGGTCAAAAAGTAGTAACGTGTGAACACTGATATCTGGGGGATTTATTATTTAAGATAATACTGCCATTCATTTCTTACCAAGCATTACTATATCAATTTTAATGTTCTTTCTCCCCTCTCTCTGAATTATATTGAAATTAAATATACATATTGCTTTGTAAACAGTTAAGATGAATTATGGTTTTCAATAGAAGATATAACTAATTTTAATTATAATATTGTGTTGTTTTTAAAAGTTTGTTTTACAGTAGTTGTGTATGTTTAAAATGCAAAAAAAAAATAAATAAATAAAACAAACAAAATACCAATCATTAAATTAAATGTTGGCCTATTCAAATGGAGAAGTAATTTTCTAAGCAGTATCCATTCTGTAGCCCAAACTCACAAAATATTCTCCATCTTATCCTAAAAATGGAGTAAAAGTCCTTTCCACACTTAACAGAATGTTTGTTACATGTTTTTTTTACTTTTGAATGGTACATGAATGGTTCATTTATTTATATTTATATTTTTATTACAAAATTGAGATAGATTTTTGGTAGAAAAGGTAGATGCCCGATGAATTTTTAAAAAGTCTAATATTGTTATTGCCCACCAATTCGATTATGATCTTGGATCTAGAACAGAATAATCTTTGATTTCTTTTCTCACATTTGCTTAATTGTGGCTCCAGGTTCTAGCAATAGAGTTGGTATTACTCACTGTAAGACAGATGATAATCATATTTGTAGGGTAGACAACAAATAAACAATCAATAATACTATTTGAGGAAGAAGGGGACATATTTGAAAATGATTTAAATCACAATTAAATTTGATTATAGTAAGAGAGATCGGTTCATGGGCACAAAAATATAGTTAATTGAAGAATAATATGTACTGTTAGGGAGCACAACAGTGCAACTATAGTTAACAATTTATTATATATCTCAAAATAGCTGGAAAAGTGGAATTGGAATATTCCTAACACAAAGAAATGATAAATGCTTGAGTTATGGCTATCCCAATCACTCTGATTCAATCACTACACATTGTATGTTCATATCAAAATTTCACATGTACCCCATAAATATGTACAACTATTATGTATACATAAAATTAAAAAGAAAAATTATAAAAATAGACTATATTTAAATTTGCATTTGGGTGGGAACTGCATTGAATCTGTAAATCACTTTGTAAAGTATGGACATTTAAACAATATTGATTCTTTCAATCCATGCGCATGGGGTGTTTTTAAGTTTGTGTCCTCTACAATTTCTTTCATCAGTGTTTGGTAGTTCTCCTTGTACAGATCTTTCAATTCCTTGGTTAAGAATATTCCCAGGTATTTTATTATTTTTGCAGCTAATGTGAATGGTATTGAGTTCTAGATTTGATTCTAAGCTTGGCTGTTATTAGTATATAGAAATGCTACTGATTCCTGTACATTAATTTTATAACCTGAGACTTTATTGAATTTATTTATCAATTCTAGGAGTCTTTAGGGTTTTCTAGATAAAAGATCATATCATCAGCAAATACAGATAGTTCAAAATCCTCTTTTCCAATTTGAATGCCCTTTATTTCTGTCTCTTGCCTGATTGCTCTGACTAGGACTTCCAGTACTATGCTGAATAGCAGTGGTGAAAGTGGGCATCCTTGTCTTCTTTCAGTTTTTAGGTGGAATGCTTTCAACTTTTCCCTATTCAGTATGATGTTGGCTGTGAGTTTTTCATATATGGTTTTATTATTTTGAGATGTGTTCCTCCTATACCTATTATGTTCAGGGTTTTTATTGTGAAAGTTGATGGATTTTATCAAATGCTTTTTCTGCATCTATTGAGATGATTATATGCTTATTGTTTTTATTCTGGTTATGTGGTGAATCACATGTATTGATTTGCATATGTTGAACAACCTTGCATCCCTGGGATGAAACCCACTTGATTGAGGTGAATTATCATCTGAATGTGCTTTTGGATTCAGTTTGCTAATATTTTGTTGAGGATTTTTGTATGTATGTTCATGAGGGATATTGGTATCTAGTTTTCTTTTTTTGTTGTGTCCTTTCCTGGCTTTGGTACCATGGAGTTGCTGGTTTCTAAGAATGAGTTAGGGAGGATTCCATCCTTCTCGATGTTATGAAACAGTTCCAGTAAGGTAGGTACAATTTCATCTCTGTAGGTCTGGCAGAATTTGGCTGTGAATTGGCTGGTCCTGGCTCTTTATTGTTGGGAGATTTTTTACTACTGATTCAATCTTGCTACTCTTTATTGGTCTTTTCAGGATTTCTATTTCTTCCTCATTCAACCTTGGTCAGTTGTGTTATTTCATGAATTTACACATTTCCTTTTTATTTTCTAGTTGGTATGCATAGAGGTGTTCATAGTACATTCAGATGATCTTTTGTATTTTTCTGGTATCAATTGTAATGTCTCCTTTTTCATTTCTGATTGAACTTATTTGAATTCTACCTTTTTTTTTTGGTTAATCTAGATAGTGGTCTATCAATTTTGTTTGTCTTTTCAAAGAAACACCTTTTCATTCCATCAATCCTTTGTATTGTTTCTTTGGCTTCAATTCCATTTAGCTCTGCTCTGATCTTTGTTATTCCTTGTCTTCTCCTAGCTTTGGGTTTGGTTTGTTCTTGTTTTACTACTTCCTTGAGGTATGGAATTAGGTTGCTAATTTGTCATCTTTCTGCCTTTTTGATGTAGGCATTTAGTGCTGAAAATTTCCTTCTTTGCATAGCCTTTGCTGAATCCCAGAGATTTTAGAAGCTCGTGTCACCATTGTCATTCAATTAAAATATGTTTTGACTTCCATCTTGATTTCTTCATTGACCCAAAGATCATTTGGCAACAGGTTGTTTAATTTTCATGTATCTGTACAGTTTTGAGAGTTCCTCTTGGAATTGATTTCTAATTTTATTTCCCTTTGATCTAAGAAGATACATAATATAATTTTGATATTTTAAAATTCACTGAGACTTGTTTTGTGATCTAACATACAGTATATCCTAAAAAATGTTTCATGTGCTGATAAGAATGTATATTCCACAGTTAATACCAATGTCATTTTTCACAGAATTAGAAAAAACAATCCTACAATCTATATGGAATTTTGAAAAGAATCCAAATAGCCAAAGCAATCATAAGCAAATAGAACACATCTGGAGACATCACATTACCCAACTTCAAATTATACTACTAGGCTATAACAACCAAAACACCTTTATATTGGTATAAAGTTAGACACATATATCAATGGAATAGATAGAAACTTAGAAATAAAACTATAATATTTACATCCAACTTATCTTCAACAAAGCAGGTAAAAACATATACTAAGAAAAGGAGATCCTATTCAATAAAAGGTGCTGAGGAAATTTGAAAGACACATGCAGAAGAATGAAACTGGATACCTATCTCTCACTATATATAAAAATTTACTCAAGGTAGCTTAAAGTCTTAAATATAAAACCTGAAACCATAAAAATTCTAGAAGAAAACATAGATAAAATTATTTTAGACATTGGCTTAGGCAAAGAATTTATGATTAAGACCCTATAGGAAAGTACAATAAAATAAATAAATGGAACTTAATTAAACTAAAAAGCTTTTGCACAGCAAAAGAAATAATCAACAGAGTAAATGGACAATTTACAGAAGGGAAGAAAATATTCACAACCTATATATCCAACAAAGGACTGATATCCAGGATCTACAGCAAAGTCAAATAAATCAGCAAGAAAAAAACAAATAACCCCATTAAAAAGTTGGCAAAAAAAAAAAGAACAGACTTTTTTTAAAGAAGATATACCAATGGCCAATAAACACATGAAAAAATTCTCAACATCATTAATCATCATGGAAATGCAAACTAAAACCACAGCAAGATACCATCTTACCCCTGCTGGAATGGTCATAATTAAAAAGTCAGAAACAATAGATGTTGGCGTAAATGTGGTAAAAAAATGTAATACTTATACACTGTTGGTGGGAATGTAAATTAGTACAACTTCTATGGAAAATAGTATGGAGATTCCCCAAAGAACTAGAAGTAAACCTACCATTCAAGGCAGCAATCCCACTACTGGATATCTACACAAAGTAAAAGAAGTCATTTTATCAGAAAGACACCTAGACTAATATGTGTTTTACAGCACAAGTCACAATTGCAAAAATATGAAATCAACCTAAGTGCCCATCAACTGACGAGTAGATAAAAAAGAACATGGTATATATACACCATGGAATACTCCTCAGCCATAAAAAGGAATGAAATAATGTTTCTTTCAGCAACGTAGGCTGAACTGGATGCCATTATCCTAAGTGAAGTATCTCAGGAATGGAAAAACAAATACTACCTATTCTCATTTATAAATGGGGGCAAATGATTAGTATACATGGTCATATGGAGTGTTATAATGGACATTGGATACTCAAAGGGGAGGAATTGGGAAGAGGTTAAGGAATAAAAATTATTAATATCTATTGGGTACAATTTAAACTATGCAGGTGATGGGTACACTAAAAACCCTGACTTTACCACTACACAATTCATCCATGTAACAAAAAACTGCTCGTGTCCTCTAAATCTATTGAAATAAAAGCTTTTTTAAAAACTAATTTGCATAAAAACTTGTGACTCTGAAGATGCTAGTTGGTTTTTGCTTTGCTTTGTTTTGTTCTTTAATCTTATGTGGTTTTAGGAAGAGAAACTAAGCAATCCAATTGCTCTTAAAGTACCCAGTAAATTGTAATTGGAAGGAGGTGACATTTCTGATAGGACAACAAGCATATCCTGACATAAGCAGGTTTTTCACATTTCTGTTCCTCCCTCCTATACATTTATGTGATTTTACAACTGGGGGTGAAATGGATCAGAAAGCAAAATGTTTAGTTAAGCATGTATGTTCTAATTTTTATGTAGAATCTTCACAGATATGCAGTTATAGTTGATAAGTCCTATCCAATTAGTGTGATTATATCCAAACAATAGTAATAATAAGATATATAGAATATTTTGTCTCTCTCACTCTTTTAGAGCATTTGTAGCTTTTTCTTTTTTAAAATTTAGAAGACTTTTTATTTTTTAACATTGAACACTTTAATACCATACTTTTCTTAACAGATGTATTGAGGGAGAAAGCTTTTGCTTACTTCCCCCACTAAGTTCTACAGCTCTTCTATTAAAATATCAAAAGTTTGCTAATATATTTGTGCAGTTAAGATACTTACATTTAAAGTAAATGTTAGAAGTTGATTACAAATCATCATTCTCTTAGCATATGTGAAAGAGGATTGGAAACAGGGAAAATTTCATTATAAGAAAGCTCTTGATTAATACACAAAAGCCATAAAAATGCATCATCATTCTTACTATGCATAGAAATGATCCTTTATAGGAAACAAATTAGTTTGTAATATCTTTCAACAGCTATGAAGTATGCTTAGAGATATGTTTAAAAACCTGACAGTAAAATGGAATATATTTAATAAGGCATATCATTGATGTCTAATTGAAAGCCATACTAGCTTTATTATTTTTGGAGGCAATATCTGCCTGATATTTTCATATTAATTCCCAATAAAGCTGAAATTCTGAAGGAAAGAAGAATTTTTAAGACTCCATGAAGCATCTCTGATGATATGCTTATTAGTCCACTGACTCTATTTGAGATAGATTTATTATATTTCTTCTTTGAATCTATTTGCTTTACATATTTGTTTACTGGAAGTTGTTTTTATTTACCTGACACACTAATTCTTTTCAGGTTAGCTAACCTTTCTCAATCTCCTTTACCAACAATACAGAGTGAGGTAATAATAGTACCTGTCAACGGGGATACTGTGAAAGTTGCATGAGAAAACACAAAATGATGACCATAGAGCTTTGCGTCTATTAATAAATGCTCATTTATAATAATAATTTTTGTAGCAGTAAATAGGCAATTAAGCAAGTAATAATATATGAGTCAAAATATATATGCTAGAAGAATTTTGAAGAGAGAATATTAACAAAAACCCACATTTTTCTATTGCCCAAAATTAGTCATTATGAATTTTTAAAACACAACCAATTAACTTTAGGAAACTCTACTTTGTTTTCTTTCTCTTTTTCCAGACATTTATCCCTTTGAGAATTTGAGGAGCAATATGAATATGGATGTTTTTACTAGAAAACTGCAAGTTTGTACTTCACCTCTGTATTAAGTAGACATGTGCCAGTATCAGGTTAAACACTTGTGATTTAAATATAAAGTCAAACATAATAACATATCTAAGTAAAATTTTTCATTTTGTCATTAATTGTGACATCTTTCCTTAGGCATACACACTAAATCTTTGTCACTGAAGATCTTTCATTTATTTTTTGTAACTAAATGTTGGAAGAGATTAACATAATGTACAGAAAGTCCGAGAAGGAAAAGAACATTGGCACTTTAGTAAGCTCCAGCCTATGTAGAAATAAACAGAATCCAAAAGCTTCCCAAAACCCTCTCATTGGGGTCAACATAAACCAGTGTCTGCAAATTTAACAGCTTGGGCTTTGAAATTTCATTCTTTCAGTCATTTTCATCTCCTGTTTCTTCAATTACTATTATTAACTACATCAAAATGAAGAAACAGGTAAGGTCTTCTAAGAAATCTAGAGAAAGGAAAACTGGAGGAATTCTTTCTTGTTCTATTATCAGTTATGATATTTGGGAGTAGATGGATACTCTAAGTATGAGAATGCATCATAGTAATATTAACGAGGAAAGAAAAAATGAAGCACTGTGCCCTTACGGGCATATTCTTAAAAGAAAAAGTAGCGCAAGGGGAGCCAGAACATTCTGGACTGAGAAGCTGCCTTGAAAATTAACATTAAAAAGGAATATGCAGATTCTAAACATCAGCCACCAGTGATTTTCTTCACCTCTGGACTGTTAACACAGAAAAGTGGGGTTCTCCCCTGAAGCCAGGACTACAGATGGACTACAGAGACTACAATGGCCTGAAGTTAATTTGAAACCTGTGCATGTATTCATATGTGCATTATGCTGGAGATAAGTTTGCAGCTTAGAATAGAAACTCAAAGGAGATTATTTTTTAACACACATACACACACATATACTCACACACACTCACAGTACCATCTAAACCTTTAATGCCTATAAGATATCATTTAGTGATCATGGAATATGGATAGAATCATGAACTATTAAAACTGGATAGAGTATTAAAGGTCAACTAATTTCTCACCTTTCTGACTTTAGAGGTGTGGGTATTGGAATCAAAGAAGATAAATGACTGGCCCGTGATTAAACAAACTTAAAAAATAGTAATCTTATGTACAGGAGCCATGTTTTTATCTCCTCATTCAATGATCTTTATATTATGTATTTACATCAATTAATCAAAACAATGAGTATGGCCTTACCATTCAGCATGTGCCTAAAATATATCAGGCATCAGTCTAAATACTTAAAGGCATTGTATAATTTCATTCTTCAATGCCTGTCAACAAGTCTGATTGTATTAATTGGTGAGTTTTAGTAACCAGTTTGTTGTAGACATATCAAAAATTCAAAATAATCTCTGATTCTAGGGGGGCAAGGGCAATGTACATAACCTTAACATTTGTACCCCCATAATATGCTGCAATAAAAAAAATAAAATAAAAAAAATAATCCCTGACTCTAAAACCCTGATTACATTATACTCCATTAGTCTTTGCTATGTTGATGACTCTCCTTCCAAGAATACAATACCACATTTTTTTTTTCTTTTGGTTTGGTTATTTTTTTCCTGTTTGTGTCTGTTTGTTTTTCAAAGCAAATTCCAGGGTGCTGAGCATGCATGAATCAGGCTTTCAGGAGATGTGTGTTGGTTGAATGATAATGGAGATTGTGGTAGTGGTGATATTAGTGACTTGGTAGCCACCCAGACTCCTAAGTGAAGGAAGTAAAAGCAAATGTACCCTGGAAGCATTGATTTGTCATTAAATATTGAATTCTGCATAAAGACACTAAGACAGCCAACAAGATACTGAAAATACTGCACAGAATACTCATCAATTTATCACTTAGAAAATTAGACTTAGAAAAGAAACACGTTGAATTCTGAAAGCAATATATTAATACCTTCGGAAAGGTCAAGTGGACCCTCACTGTTATTAACACTATGAAATGCACAAGGAGAATCAAACTATAAAGAAACTGCTTTCTCAATAATTTTTGCTATTAGTCTCACTGTTTTATAAGCTCATTTACTGATATAGAAACATTTAATGTATTTATTAATTACTTTTAAAGGAATAATTAGCATTAAAGTGTAATCTTAGAAGTTGAGCAGACAGCCCTATGAATAAACACAGGATGGGATTATGAATTGACAAAATGGAAACCATTTGAGTAAGGCAGGTAGGAATGCTTCTGTACATTTTAGTCGCTGTTACTGAAATGAAAGGTTCTTCTTTAAGACTTAAAATCATTGTAATTTTCAAGGATTATTTAAAAGCTTTTTAGCTTAAGTCTTTATAAAATATTTCTTAACATCAAGCAGCTTGATGAAAAGGACAGAAGAATAACACTGGCAAATAATAGTGAGTGTAGAGCAATTTATGGAAAAGAGGCTCTGACTTGGGTGGTGCACAGGCAATATATGTAACCAAAGTGTTTGTATCCCATGATATTCTGAAATAAGAAAAAGAGGAATATCAAAAGGAAGACTTGGAGACTGATATCTGAAAGACTAACACAAGGAATAAGTCTAAGATATTTTATGAGCTGAACAATCATGAAAGACTCTATTTCAATAAAGCACTACTTAATTGCCTCTGACAGAGACTTGAATTACACTGTTTAGATTTAGTCCTTCACCTTTGCATTCTCCTTCATATTAGGCCAAGCACTTGGGCTCCAACAAGATGTTAATTGTTAAAATATCTCGTTTCATATTATTTCTGGTATAGAGCTTCCCTGGCAATACATGTCCCTTCAAATTAAGTTGGCTGGCTGCCAATTTAATTTTGAGGAATTTTTTGGACATTTACTAATGCAAGAAATTGTATCCAGCTTTGTTTTTAAACTATAATTGCATCAGCTTTCCAATCCATGATTTCAAGAAAATACCGTAATTAATAAAATAAGCCAGGGTTCTAAAGGAACTATTCCTTTCCAATCTTCAACATAGTACAGCTCCTTCATTAATTAAAATTATAATTCATTACTTAAAATATCTATCTAGGATAGATAGATAGATCTATCTAGGATCTTCAGGCAGGAAGGATGCAACTAGAGTTGCTTTAGAAGCTGGGTTAGGATTTCAGACTCCTCTTGAACTCCTGGTGTTTTATGTTTTAATATCTAATATCCAGGATCTTACAATTTGCTAATTCAATGCAACACCTTTAGAATGTAATTTAGCTTCCACAGTTCAGCAAGATATATAATTATCACATCCATCTTTTTTCCAGTTATTTGGATATAGAAAGAAAGGTCTTTCTTTGGCAAAGTTATGTACTTGTGTAATCCTTATACATGTTCAAGTGGGCTAGCTGGGACTAGAAATTAACTCCCTTTGCAGGACCATATGGAAGGCAGTAAGAAATGTCTAACACATTTCACACTCCTTGCACATGTTCTCAAATCTCCAAGGGACCAATTTGGTGAGCACATAGTATGAATTACTGAAGATGATGGGCAAAAATTTAAAATTTAATCATTTTCTCACATTCAGATTGGGGTCAGGAAACCCTTACCCTGCAGCTCACCTTACTCATCTTACACAATATCATGGTAAATGTTTAGCAATCTGTCCCCCAAAAATATATGTATATATACATATCATATACATACATACATATATATATATACACACACACACACAAAAATATATATATATATATTCTAATCTGTTGCAGTGGTGCATTTCCCATGGTATAAATATTAATATCAACACAATCGTTCAGTAACATGATGGAGATTTGGAAAGAAGTGTGCATAATTGGCAGCATATCACTGTCCTTATACCATTATTGGGCATAAATAAAATGTTGTTTGGGAATAGTGACACTACCACTAAAAGACCTACTCATATTCACATAAGAAAAGTCTTGCTTGCATAATGTCATGCATAGCTTTACTTTATATTTTACTAACTCTCTGGGCGATAGATTTAAAGTTATCTTACTCCCACATAAGTTCTGTTTACTTGTTCTGTCTCTATCAGCTTTTTAACACAACGTAGAATCGTAATGGAAAATAGTTTCTTAAAAAATTCTAGGATGATTAGTGTTTTCCATGACTGTATCAGAGCTTAGATCCATGCAATCAATTATCTTTATGCTATTCATCATAACCTTCTCCTTTGAAATGACTGCCCGCCATCTGTTATTTCATTAAGTATTAAATCTTTGTCGCTGAGCAGCAAGCCAATTTGCCTTTGGTGACTTCACCAAAAAGGTATTTTAAATTCCTCTATGAGAGATGTAATTGCATAAATTCAGTTTTATTTTAAACTCCAAACAAAAAGTGAATATATGCATGTGAGGTGCACGACAATGCAGATATAAAAATCATTAGCTGTGCAGTCATATGACCCCTTAGAAGGATACTTACAGCTTAAGCCTAGACTAGCATAGCATGTGTCTGTTGCAGACTTTGGCTATTAAAAATTAGGATGTGTATGTGCTAACTAAGAAAGAGCATTATTAATAAATTCATGATGGAATAAATTGTTATCATTTATACTTGTTACTAAACTGCCTTTGGATTGTACTTTTCTGTCTTTTGGATGTGAGTTTGGTGTATAACTGATCCCTCTATGTCACCATTGATCTGATTGCTCAGTTTGCATTCCCTAAGTGATTTTATAATCTAGATAAAGAACTGTTTAACTTGGATCATATAGAGACATGTTCTTGATAAGGCTATGGCAATGTACAATGCAAATAATATATATTGCATTCAACTATTCTTACCATATTCACAGCTGTCGATAAGGTATCATAGTTTACCCTCAGGAAAAGATAATGAGTCTCATTAACATCATACTCTAGCCAAGGACAATACTTGGTGAACAGGGTTGATTCACTATAGAGTTTATTCCAAGTAGGCAAGGTAGAATGGCTAAGAGTTTATCTAAACTAATGGCAATTTAGATGGTACTCATTGTGGAAGCTCAATAAAAAAAACACTTAGTATTTCAAATAAGCATTGAAAATGAAGATGGGCACTTAAGGAATACTTTCTAAGCTCAGGAAGATAGACCATTTATAGACAAAAACATAACAACTGTTAACAGAGTCAGGCTATTATTAGGAGTAAGGTTTGAGAACGGAAAATGACATGAGTAAATACCAGATTCAAACTATGAAGAGGTATTGGAGAGTTAGATATATATTAGACCAGAAATTCAAAATGTGGATCAAAGTTGAAACAGAAAAATCTCAAACTGGATCACATGTGTTTGAAATAAGGCTTTATAATCAAATTCAGATGGTGAGTCTTCCATTATTAGAATGTAGGATTTTAAAACAATGAACTGAAAACTGGGAAACCAACACAAAATCTCAATGTCAGCACTAGAATACTGAATCTAGCAACAATTCAACAGAGGGGATAATACAGGAGGAGCCCTACAAGTGAAGGGTAAAGCTTAGCCATAAAAGTTACCAGATATATTTAAATATTGCCTACCTCAAACCTAGATGTGTCTTGTACATAGGGAGACAGCTAAGCGTGAAGGGATATCAATTTTGAATATAGCAGTAGCTGCAAAAGCAAAGGCTTGGGAAATGAGAAAGGGCAATGTTTTAAATACATTAATATTAGCTTTCGCTAATAGTGAATTGTTGAGTATTATATCTTACATGTTTGACTATTTCTAAACTTCAAATCCATAATATATGGGAAAGCAACTGTTTTCTCTAGCTTTAATTTCTAAATTCCAGTTCTTGGAACTGTGACAGACTGTCTCCTTTGATGTAACTGGCTGTGTTTCTTAAGATGTAGATCGCTGGGTCTCAATCCAATCCTAGAATACTGTTTAGAGATCTATATCTTTTTATGATTTCTAGGTGATTCTGGTATATATGTAGGTATACATTTATCACCAGGTATGAAACATATTGTAAATAATGACAATGTTATTTAGAAAAATACTTGATGTGGAAGAATTTAGACTGAAAGTCTAAAAGGATGAAAATGAGTCAGTATTTGAGTAATAAGGAATGCATTTCTGAATAATGAAACATTTGATTTCAGAAGGTGACCTGTAATAAGGGAGAGGAAAGGCAAGCAGCAGAGAAAGAAGAGAGAAAAAAGTCACTAGAGCTTTAAAACCAGAACACCATTTGATTTATATTCACCTAAGGAAACAGAAAATTATTTCACTTTTTCAAGTAAGAGTATCAGTTCACAGCTTTCTGAAACCATGGTGTCGGGGGATTTTAAGCCATGTAATTGTAAAAGCAAAAAATGAAAAATCATTGCAACAAAATAAAAGGTAAAAAGTGACAACTACTATGTAGGTTATATATTACAAAATATCTCATGGTAATCAAACTTAAAAGTAAAAGGCAGAAGTAAAAAAACACCAAAAACCCTATTTTATATGTAGGCACCACTTCACAGGCTTTGATATGTGGGGGGAAATTTAATGATAGTGAAATCAAATGTCTGTAGCAATGAGAAGTCTTCAATCAGTAAAAATAATGGTTAGTTAGATAGGTAACGATGGGAGACATCCATGGAAACGTGAATGATTTAGAAGGATCACACTTTGTATTGGAAACATGGATCATATTCTGAAGGTCTATAGGAAAGGGGTATTTTTAGCGAAAAGAAGAAAGTATGATGGAATAGTCTCATTCTGAATACTGTTCTCAATAGAGAAATAGAACTTTTAGCAGGAGGTGTTTGAATGTAGTTAATGGGATTCATTATAGGAATCTCTTCTGTTAAATCTCTTCTGTTCTTCTAATAAAGCCATTTATACTTCTTTTTCTTGTGCTTCTTTTAAGTATTTGAGATAACTTTAGGTGATAAGTTCATTCTGAATCTCACAAAAATGCCTACAACTCATTTTATGAGTTTCAGATTTGATTTGAAAAGTTCCACAGGTGAGACTAACATTTTTTTTTCCTACCGTATTCCTTCTCAAGCCACTACCCCAGTTTAAAAAAAATAAATAAATAAACTATTTCTGACAGAGATGCCATCGAGACATGGCTAAAATTCATAACAGAACAGAGCATTAGAGAAGAAATGTTTTGGATATTCATTTAAAAGGAGTTGAAATTTTAAAAATCAAAGTTTATATGTTCTTTGGGAGAGCAAATAACAACTGAGACAAAATATATAACTAAGTACCAAGCTTTGAAGTAATTTTATAATTAGGAATTGGCAAGTTGTAATCTAACCCAACAAAAGAACCTGGGAAGACACTGATAAGGAGGCTGCAACTACAGTCTGTGGAATAGACTGGCAGGAGAAAGGTGAGATTTTCAAGCAAGGGTGAGTAAATTGCTGCTCCCAGTGAAGAGGGAAGGGGAAGGGAGGGGCGGGGAGGGGAGGGCCGGGGCGAGAAAGAGATTAGAAGAGAGGAGAAAGAAAGAAAGGAAGGAGGGAGGGAGGGAGGAAGGAAGGAAGGAAAGGAAAGGGAAGGGAGGGAGGAAGGGAGGGAGGAAGGAAGGAAGAAGGAATTCAGGGAAAGCCTTTAGTGTCTTGGTAGCCAGAGGTGTTCATAGGGTGATAGAGGTGGGTGAAATAGAACACAATTAGGGGATGTGTGTGGGAGTGGAGAAGGAACACAGCAATTATAAAATGTATTGTTGGTCCATTTAACAGAAGTTGGAGAATGAAAGAAAGGAGAACGATTTGAAGAAACATTATCATTGAGTAATGCAGAGATAAAAATATTTTTAAATTTTTGCCTATGCCTACTTTTCAGATGTCATTCAGTGACTATGATAAATGCCTTTCTAGCACCTACATGTTACAGGAGTGTTGAGTCACATTTAGCTGTAGACTTAGCTTACATTGATTTTTTAACCTCTTAGTTTATATTTATGCCATGCATATTATCATCCTATTACCCCTCCCATGTAGATTTTGTTAAGGATAATGGAATATTTGTAAGCTATTTTACAAAAAAAGACATTATGATTGATATTTGTGGAGAATTTCTGTAGGATCCTTGGGCAATGTGATGTGGCTCAGTGAGGATACTGGTGAAGGTCACGCCTGGGCTGGCCACTTTTGTGTGGTGACACATCTGGTCAAGCACTGGGCTTGGGAGACAGCTGTACTAGGGATTGGAGAACACTGTCCTGGAAACCCACACTCTCTTACTGCTTGAAAATCCAGTAACAAAGGAAAGAAAGATGCTGATTAATTTCCTAAGCCCCATGTTGAAAAGAAGTTAGAATATATTTCTTAACATTCCCACAGTACTTTAAAGTATATCTTCCTGAAGGACAAAAGAACATTTTGTTTTTAATAAGTTTCTCTTTTGCCACATATGCTGTCCCTTTCTCCCTAGGGTTCATCCTGCAGTTTCCACAGCTCTGATTTCAAGGGGAAGCAAAGATGATATGACAGGAAATAAACCACACTTAAGTAATATAATAACTGGAATCTTGTTCTAAGCCACAAAACTGGGGCTAATGACCTGCTAAAATTGGAAAGATTGTTTTCATGCAGCACTCAGCATGAAGGACAGAGCTGCTCAAGAAGAGGAGACAAAAACATTCCAAACATCTTTTCCATTGTTTTCAAGAAAGTGATTTAATTTTCAATGTGAAAACTTTTATGAGAATCTAAAAGTGACTTTGACAAAAAGTCATACTTTGTCATTCTCTGAGGGTATATAGTTTGTCACTATAGTTATCATTTGTAAGCACTTTTGATATAGTTATTTTAATTATATTACTTATGTAAATTATTCAAATTTATCATATAATCATTAAACTTAAATATTTGCTTTTCCTATTACTAATATTTTTGCTCTAAAATAAATATATAATTTCTTCAACTCAAAAAGAATTTGGGATAAATTAGAGACACATTTTTATTTTATGAAATGCATGTTATGAATAAATGTAGAGTGAGGAGCTATCCTTTCCCTTCAGAGATACGACATTATGTGCTTCCAAGATTTTTGTCTCCTATCTCTATATCAATTATATTCTTTTATTAAAATGAATTATCTCATTTAATAAAAAAGCAACAAATTAAAATTTGCTTAAAATTAGTGATAATTATTTTTCTCTGTTTTAGTTATATTAGAAAAATTGGAACCACATTTTGAAAAGTCAACTTTATTTAATCCATGGTTTATAATTATTTTTCTAGAAGCAATGTTTATTTCTATATTTCTGTATGGTGGATTTTTCTATCAGGCAGAGAAATGTCAAAAAAGGGAAAAGTACTTGCAATAAATAACTACATTCAGAGACAAAATACCTTAGGACAATACCTTAGATTTGATACAGCCATGCTCAATAAGGAAAAAAAAAAAAAAAAAAAAAAAATACCAAACCTTTGAAACACCAAATTCCATGAAATCTCACCGAGATTCTGAAATATTGACCTTTGAAAACATTTTAAAATAATAGGGACCGTCTGGTGGATGGACATGCTTGAAGCTCTGACTTGGGTAGGGCAAAGGCAATATACATAACCTAAACATTTGTACCCCCATAATATGCTGAAACAAAAAAATTTAAAAAAATAAAAAATAATAGAGAGAAAACAGATTATTATTGACTATAAAGAAAGCGTAGTGTACTATATTTTATTCAAGTTTACATTCTGTTTGGATATTCTTAAGTGCATTTAGAATTTTCCTAATTTTACTATGTTATGAAGCATATACTTTCCATAACACTTTTAGAGCACTATTTTCTCTGAGTAAATTAATATAAATTATTTTATATCAACTGGATACAAATTTACACTTTTTGAAGTCAAACTTTCTTAATTATATTTAAAATGTTAATGAGGTTTTATTTATAAAAGTTATAATCTGCTAATTACACTTAAGAGGTTTAAATATAATTAGTATCAAAAGAAGATTGGATTGATTATATATACTCTAAAAACAAAACGGAAAATACATATAAAAATTCAGAATATTTATCAAGAATTTGTTTCAGAAGGTAAAATGAATCAAAATTTCATATTATCCACCAAATCTACTAATACATATAATCTTCTGGACTTTGTGAATCATTGATATCAATCATGCATGTCTTATACATATTTATTAGTATAAATTATTATTACTACTCAAAGATGCTTTAAATTCATGATGTCCTCTTCTTCTCATTAGAGAAACACTTTATGGCAAGTCCTATTGACTATATCAACTATATTTATAATTTGCAAATATGATTAATATTGATTTCTATTTTCTAGTCACCTGACATTTCACTTTCATTTCCTGCTCTTAATACGCCATAAATACACAAAGACACACAAATGCATGCATACCCTCTAATTTTGTCTTTGGTTGTATATATGGGTGCATATGTACATATGTAAATAAAATTACATTTGATCTTTAAAATTGAAAGAAAACAAGTTTAGTCATTCTTGGTAAACCTTTTGAAAGAGCTAATAAAAAGTATTTGTTAAATGCAGTATTCAAGATAAATGCAAATAACAATACAAATAAAACACAGTACCATAAAACTGGAGAAAATAAATTTAAAAAATTTAAAAAACAAGAAAACATACTACTAATGAAACTTATAAGAAGGTGACTGAAAAGTCCTAATGTGATGATATTCACCACAATAAATGTGGATGAAGACTATTACCTTATTAAAAAGTGAATAATGTTTAGATTAAATAATAACAACACAGAGCCAGTTAAAAGCTAAAAGTGGGAGACCAAAATAAAATATAATTAAGTACAATGAAGGAGAGAAATTAAACTGACAGAGTAGAAAGAGCTGAGGAGAGAATGAGTCTTGGTCTCTTAATTTGATGGACTTTTTGGACTCTGATAACACTACGTGAGAAATCCTAACTATAAGAGAGGCATCCATTGTGTTTTTCATTTTGGTGCTAATATTTTCAGTTGGTAATTCTTTATATCATCTATTTCTTTGTTTAGCTTTTCTAATTTTATTGATTTCAAGTGTTTTTTTAATTACTCATTGAAAAACTTGTGTCAAGATTGTTTTGAAATCTTTGTCAGATAACTCTTAACACCTCTGTCACCTCAGTGTTGGTGTCCATCAATTGTTTTTATTCAAATTGCAGTTTTCTGGGTTTTGTTATGATTTATGAAATATGGACATTTTGAGGGGGTTTTGTGGGCTGCCACCTTGTTACTGTCACATAAGGGCAGAGCTCAGGTTTCCCACTTTTCTCTTTTTCACAGAGGGGAGGGACTTCTTGTTACTGCTGGTGAGAGCAGGGAGAGTAAAGGGTTTCCAGCTCCCTTCCAGACCTTCACACATACCTGGTTGGCAGAAGGAGGCACGTCTCTTTCCTGCCGCCAAGCTGGCTTCCACTGACACCACAGTATGTCTTGTGGCAGTTAGGGGTGGTGGAGGTTCTGAATCTCCATTTTGCCTCCTTTGACACCACAGCAGCAAAATGGGCAAGGGATGCCTCATTACTCTTATTACTGCCTGATGCAGGTGAAAGTCCTGGATCCTCGCATTGTCTCTGTGACACTGCAGGGGATGGGGAGGTTGAGGGTGAATGGCTCCCTATTTCTCTTTTTCTGAAGGCCAACTATGCATGACTTTCTGTCACAGGTGGTCACAGTCTGGAGAGGGTGGACATCTGGGGGCCTCAGCTTTAACTTATGCAGGAAGGAGTGCGCCCCCAATTTTCTCTCGGAGGATTACTAAACTATAGTAGTTGTTTTCTAGAAGTTTATTGTCTTACTAATTGCCTCTTCCTTGTTTTCTGCTTGAAAGAGTAGGCCTTTAGGGGACTTTCTGAGTATGAATCTTCTGACATAAGATTCATATTCAAGCTAAATAAGTCAGGGTTACTGACTTATTTAGCTTGAAGTTCAGATTATATGAGACTAAAAGATAATCCAGGGAGCTCACCTGCCTATCATTCCTCAAGTCCCAAGGTCTCCAGGTGGTTAGCCTTCTCTCTATGTTTTAGAGCCTTATGTTTGCTTTCATAGAATGTCCAGTGTCTTTCATTGTATGTGGCAGAAAATAAGGGAAAATATGTCTACTCCATCTTCTGCAAAACCAGAAGTCCCAATACACATAATTTTAAAAGACATAAAGCAAAAGGGCCACAAACTTGGACCGAAAGAAACCAAAATTTATTAAATCTCAAAAATACCTCTAAGCCCTTAAATTTTTAGAGGCCTAAAGCAAGCTGAGAAAGCCACTCAACTGTAAATACAGGGCTGCTTATTACTTCTATTGAAATTATTTTATATTTCATTGAATTTTTCTCTTTACTACTATATACTACTCTGCTTCTAAACTCATAAGTACAATCTAATCAAGGAATATTTCTTATACACAGAGACGGAAGTCTTATCAACTTTTACCTCATGGAATTTCAGCACTCCTGTGAAACTTGTGACAGCCATATACTTTCTATTATTCCTATTTTTGAATAAAAGTATCTATAGCAGTCTTCTTGATGCTTTATAACATTGCAAGTTGAGTATGATAGAAGGAATTAATGTTTTTACAGTTCATTTTTTTTTTTTTAGATCACCAGGAGCCATATCTGAGGAGCCATGGTTCAGACCTAACACAGATTGTGAGAGTAGGTTCACTCTTTGTCTTTGCAAATGTATGTAACTTGTAGGTTCATACAAAATTTAATTTGTCTTTTTTGGTTTTATAATATTTTATTTTATATCAAAATATGATGCCACATACATTTATTATGGTTTCATTACCAGCTTTTACTTATTGAATCATTTTAAACTTCTTTTTATATTGATATAATAATTCCTTGGGGATTTAATTCTTCTATGTGTGGTTTCTTCTATCTTTTGCATGTAACAGACTGTTACTTTGTTTTCTTTTTCCATTTTTTTATTTAAGAATATTATGGGTGTACACATGTTTTGATTACATAAATTGCTTTTGTACAATTTTATTCGAAGTTATAAGTGTGCCCATCACCCAGACAGCGTGCATTGTACCTGCTAGGTGAGAATTTACCTATTCCCTCAACCCCCTCTCACCTTCTTGATTTCCAATGAATGCTATTTCCGTATATGCACATAACTGTTGATCGATTAGTTCCAATTTAATGGTGAGTGCATGTGGTACTTATTTTTCCATTCTTATGATACTTCACTTAGAAGAATGGTCTATGGCAGATTGTTTCTTACTGAAGTTTGTAATTTTGGATTGTGAGTTCATGGTAGTTAAGACTTCATCTGTGGAATGCTATAAACTATGGTGAGACAGTGGTAAGACCCTGTGTCATTCAAGGAGCATCACAATACTGTATCCATATATTATGTTAATATTTTAGGTAAGGAATTCCAAGATCACAAATATTATATAAACTTACATGCCAAATTTCCACATGGTGCAGATCCATTATTACAAATCCTCAGAGGACATGTTTTCCTTTTCTTTGAGGATGTATAGGTTTGCTAGGGTTACCATGACAAAGTACCACAGACTGAGTGGCTGTAACAAGGAAAATCTATTTTCTCATAATCCCAAGGTTTAAAAACTGAATCAAAGCATTTGCAGGGTTCATTTCTTCTGAGGGCTGTGAGGGAAGGATTTGTTTTGGGCCTTTCTCCTGGGCTTTCAGAAGGCCATTTATATTCCCATGACATTTTCCATATATACGTGTCTGTGTCCAAATGTCTTCTTCTCAGAAGGCACCAGTCAGATTAGGGCCTATACTAATAATCTAATTTTAACTTTATTAACTCTAAAAATCCTATCTCCAAATAAGGTTACTTCCTGAGATGCTAAAGCTTAGGACTTCAACATATGCATTTTGGAGAGACAGTTTAATGCACAATAGAGAGCAAGACAAAACAGTAAGTTTTCTTTATTTTTTCCTTTTGACAGTTGGGAATGTTTATTTTAGCTTTTTAAGTTTGCCATTTTACTAATGATATAGCTCTTCAAGCATCTGGCTTTTGTTCCTGGGCCTCATTTCCAAATCATCTAGCGCTGCCCTCAAACCTCATGTCCTATCTCTATATATGCATTAACCCATATTAAGCTTCTGCACAACCAATATTATCAATCACATTCATACATGACAGAAGTTTTAATGCCTTATGTTTAGTTCCTGCTTTATTTTTGGTTCCTTGGAGTTTCCTTTATTTTTATGAGCTCAGATCTCAAGTGCATTTGTTATATTGTTTCCCTTACTTTGTAGTAAAAAGGGAAGGGGGGCGAGTTACAGGTTGGCCTTTTATTCCCACAACCAAAAAATTCTTAGAGATATCCTTTATCATTGACCATATACAAAGGAAGGGCCATTGTTTTAGATGATAAAATTCGTTATCTCTCAGGAAGTTCTGATAATATCCAATAAAAATCAAATAGAAAAATGATTAAAATGCTTGTTCCATCTTAAATTTTGTTAGACTGGGTAACTCTGTGCTGAAGTAATAAAAATATTAATTTTTCTGTTTTAAGATTATGCTAGCTACCAATCTAACATGGAATAGTTATTGTAATTGTTTAATAAAATACATGGTAAATCCATCAGACATCAATTGCAGCATTGAAAAAGGACAAAAAATTATATTTTTAAAAATTATTTAAAAATAATTTTTATAACTCTGTTTTCCTTCTTTTCTTTCACAGCTTGCTGAAAACATGCATCTGTCTCTCAGGTCCTCAAGGATTGTAATATGCCATGCCACATGCTCCCTATGACATTTGTCAAGCTGCTTTGCCTTCCCACGTGGTCTTTTCACATTTTCTCCTTTTATACAAGTTATGTTCATTCTCCCTGAAGTCATTCTCCCTGCTCTGACCTGAGCAATCTCTTTTTGCTCTAAATTAGTAGGTTTGAATTACATTTTTCAATTGTTTCTCCATATATTATTTTATCTCTAAAATCAGATCATAAAGCACATGACTTATAAGCTATCTACTCAGGGCAATTAGTTTTTGTTATATATTAGGCACTCAATGTTCTAAATGGAATTGGATTATTTGAAATTATACATGTGATTCTCGACTAATAGTACCATTAAATAGCTTGATGACTCTCCAGGCATAAAGAACGCCTGGAAGTTTAAGCCTATAATATCTGACATAACTTTTCAAACTTTCACCGATAACATTATATTCACTGAGAAATATTGTACTAATATTAAATCTCTGCAGCCGAGATCACAACTCCTCCAGATAGTTTATTTTGTATAGTTCAATTTACATATGAAATTTTATACCCATTATTGATGCTTACAATGCTATTTATTTTTATGTACTTAGAAAAGTTCTTACATTCGTGAATAAAAAAAGATTAATTATCCAGGATTTTTTGTACAGGTTACCATCACTTTTTTTTATTATCAGAGCATTTTGAGTAACAACTCATATCATGTGAAAATTGTGTAGACTCTTAAAACAGTGCCTGTTGCATGGCACATGTTTTATATATGTTTACTATTATTTATTTCATATTTTTGCAAAACTACTAGGTATCTATTCCAAACCTACATGTCAATTAAATTAAGAATACCTACAGTCAACTTACTATTTAGTAATTCATTTGATCCACAACTCAATTCTGGAGAAACTCCACATTGGGTCAAGTTTGCTATGTAAATTTTGAGTCAGAACTTGGAGTTTCTCTGGCTTGAGACAGAGAAAAAATGTGGCAGCATTAATCAATATCATTGTCTTTACAACCTGCTGCCTTTTTGCAGCAAAATGATCAGCAATATGCCAACTATTTTACCATACAAATAATGCTGATGTGCAGTGTTTCTGGACATTAATTATAAGCTTCAACTAAAATATGTGTGAGTGACTTGAATAAGATGAACACTACTGTTAATTGTACAAATTGTATAATTATGATTAATGAAAGATTAGTTCTCAAAAATGCTTCAACTTTTCTGATTCTTTGACTTCAAGAACATTGAATATATTATGTTATATCCTAATCTTTATTAGAAATAAGTAATCATTAATTTCCTACATAAGTTAACTAGTTTTAAAAAATATAGTTGCTATTCAAATATGGAAATTTTTTCTAAAAATTTATTCATAAATTGAATTTATTCAAGTGCATCTGAAATACACAGGTTCTAGTCTTCTTCTTTAAGAACGAATTTCCATTAGCTAACAGATTATTTAGACAATATCTGTAAAATTTATAAGATCATGACCTTAACCTTTCTAGACTTCAAATGTTTATAAGAAGGGGTTGTGAAAATATTACTTTATACATACTATAGTGATATGCATGCTTCTTGCTTTTTTTCTCAGAACAACATCAACTGGGACGTTTGGGGTAGTTAAGTAAAAATTTGGTTTGGGGTCTCTTGATATCCTGTACAGAGAACTAGAAAACATCTCCCCACCCCCAACTCCCATGAAATGAAAGATAACCTTGAAGTCATTTTCCTAAAGACCTGATAAAATAAAGTGGCATGTCCTGGGAATGATGTGACCCAATGAGATCTTTCAAATACCCTGAGGTAGAGTGCATGTGTATGTGTGTGCATGTGTAATTCCATAATAGACCTGTGCTCCAACAAAAGACAGAAAATAGAAAATGCTTCTAATGGAGTCAGCATCCAGAGAAAGAAAAATTATTGATCATTTAAAATAAAGAAACACAAAGGAGACCAATTAATAGAAATTTAATAAGAACAATTTAGAAGATTCCAAGACCAGTGCAATCTTTTTTTCTGAATCTACATGAGACATAATCTTTCAAATAAATATTTTAATAAATAAATAAAGTGTAAGTTCAATGAAGATACTTGAATTAATGGCTTAGAAGAAAAGAAAAATGGAAGAAATATGTCAGAAGGAAGCCATCAGGGAAAAGATAAAAAATACAAAGAATATATTCAGAAGACCTAACAGGTGAATAATATAAATTCCAGAAGGAGAAAAAGGCAACATATGGATGATAGTTAATAATTAAATACAAAATTATAGCAGAGTATTTCCCTTAGCTGAAGAAATACCTGAGTCTACAGATTTGTACTCAGAGAAAGATTAATGAGAAGTTTCATACTCCTGGGCCTAATTTTGTACAATTTCTGAAATATAAGAAAAAATAGAAAAATATATAAAATACACAATTTGTTTAAATTTACAATGGAAAATAATCTCTCTACTCTTATCAACAGCATTCAGTTATGGAAGATTGATCAATAATTTCCACGGTCCACTATGAATAAAGAACTGAAATCACATAGAAATATATGTAGACCAAGTATCATGATTTTGCCAAGGAGAAGAAAATTGTAATCATGGTGAAATGCACCTTGTTTATCTATTCAAATGAATACAAATAGCTTGTCTTGAAATGAACAATATAAGTAGAAACTATGGATTCTTAAAGCCAAATGGGTATATGTAGCTTGTATTGGGATATGAATTAATTGGAACTGAATTATCTAATGAGAACAACTAAAATACTGAAAAAATTAATATGAGAACATTAAAAGTGTAAATAATCTGAAAAAGAAGAAAGCAAAGAGAATCCAACTTTTGGATTCACTTTTGAAATAGAGGGGAAAAAAGCCGAGAATACGAGAAGTTAAGGAGATCTTTCATGCCCAGGGATACAAAGGACAGATCTGAATATTAGGGACCAACAAGGCCAGAGCAAATTCTCTCCAACAACCCAAACTTTTATTAAGGAGCCCAGGTGTTAAATCTTAGGGTTAAGAGATTACTTGAAATAGATCAACAACTACAGAAGCAAGTTATTGTACTATCTGAAGAGTAAATGGCTGAGAATTTTACAAAAATGATGAAAAATATTAAGCCAGAGAGATTTAAAGCAAAATTTACAAAGAGGAGAAAAATACAAAGAAAATCTCAATTAGGCAGATCTCAGTATAATTGTTTAGCAAAAAAGCAAAAGTAACAAAAAGAAAACATATATACACACAAAGGATAAAGAGAGATTAACTTTAGCAAAACAATATCTTTGCACATCTCAAGAGAAACAATGGATGTCAAGAAATAATGGAATGATACCTTTCAAGTACAAAAGAAAATAACTGCCTGCTCAGAATTCTATAACTGGAAAAACATTCTGCAACAATGAAAATGAATGTCATGAAAACAAGGGCAACTACCCCAACAGCATATCATTACATGCATGAAACCAGTTAGAGCAGCTGTCCCCAACCTTTCTGGCATTAGGGACCAGTTTCATGGAAGACAATTTTTCCACGTTCTGGGGGTGGTTGGGGGAGAGATGATTTGGTGATGATTCCAGTGTGTTATGCTTAGTGTGCACTTTATTTCTATTATTACTACATTGTATAATATATAATGAAATAATTATAGAACTCACCATAATGCAGACTCAGTGGGAGCGCTGAGCTTGTTTTCGTACAACTAGATCATCCCATCTGGGGGTGGTGAGTGACAGTGACTGAACTGACAGGTGGTGGAGCTCAGGGGGTGATGTGAGTGATGGGGAGAAGCTGTAAATACAGATGAAGCTTCACTTGCTCCCCTGCTACTCACCTCCTGCTGTGTGGCCTGCTTCCTAACAGGCCACAGACTGGTACTGGTCCATGACCTGGGGGTTTGGGGCCCTCAGAGCTAGAACACACTCATCAAAAAAATACTGCAGAGAAAGAACCAATGGCATGATTGTGGTCCTCATTGCCCTATCATACTGAGAGGGAACACACAGTCTGAGTAGATTCAAAGCCAAAGAGGACCATCCCAATCCATGAGCTGATGGCTGTGCATTTCATGAATAGGAAAGTATTGGCCTCTCCTGATCAGGATTCAATAGAACATGGTAGAACAGAACCTAGGTCACAGTGCTATGTTAATAACTCAGTTTTCATGTGTGGGGTTAAACATGGTCTCTCTCTGTCTTCAGAGGCTTGGGTTTCCAAGCCTTATAGTTGCAACTCTATGATATAAAAGCATCAGAATTCTTATCTGCATTCATGGTTGTAATAAAACATGCAGGCTTGATAGGAAGGTTTGGATTTAAGCCTAAGTTTGACCCAAATTGATGCCCTTATACTGGGCCTTAACCAGTTTCCATGGAGCTTTACAAAAATAAACTCCCTTTCTGGGACCTCATCCTACATAGGGTCAAGGTTGGGAAAATAAACAAAATAAATAAACACCTCTCAGTGAAATGAGTACATTTTTAGACAAAAATACTTGAGAGAGTATGTCTCAGCATAACTCCAATAAAGGAAGAAATAAATAGTATTATCAGTAAACAAGAAAATTCTTTTAGGTAGAAGCTGAGAGATGTAGAAAGGAATAAAGAAAAAAGTAAAAACTCATGTTACCATAATTAATACTTACCTAATAATATAATAATTATAATATTGATTTTATATATTCATAAAATTAAAACAGTCAATGAAGATAGCAAGTAAATCAAAGGCAGGGTGCACATGTAATAAAAAGTTTGCTTAGAAACATGGATCTATATATATAGGGATAACATTTATTGGGTATCCGGCAGATGCGAGGGGGGTGGAGGGGATGGGTATATACATACATAACGTATGTATATGTACATAATGTATGTATGTACATAATGTATACATACATATACATACATAATGAGTGCGATGCGCACAGTCTGGGGGATGGTCACGCTTGAAGCTCTGACTGGGGGGAGGGCAAGGGCAATATACATAACTTAACATTTGTACCTCCATAATATGCTGAAATAAAAAAAAAGGAAGAAACATAGATCTATAAATTAACCAGGAAACTATTAATAAAGTCTTAATTTGAAAGAGTCATAAATTATTCAAGGATGCATGTTGTAATCCCTAGCTTTACTAGTAAAGAAAAGAAAATAAGTATGACTAACGACGAAATAGATGCAAAAAGTAGATAAATAAAATAATCAAGGCAAGAAACGTGAGACAAGGAATACAAAACAATGGGACTGCGTAGACAATAGCTAGGAAGAAAGCATTACTTTATGTGTAAATGACACAGTGTTTCAATTGAAAGACAAAAATTACCAGATTATTTTAAGAAACAAAACTCAACTGTACATTTAATATAAAAGGCACATATAGAAAAGTGGGTGAGGAGGATCAAACATATTGAAAATAAAAAGATAGAAAATACCCACCAAAAGGTATTTGGGATAACTTTGTAAATACCTGTCATATCTAAAATAACGTCTCTGTGGGAGAACAAGAACCTAACTTAAAGAAGCACCAATTAGCAAACACTGATGGCTTAATCACATTGACCAACCTCTTCCCTAATACCACCCAGGACTTTCCATTAGCATACCCCAGGATTTACAAATCATTCCCACCTGTCTCTCAGTAGTCTTGGCCCTTATTGTCATAGTCTTAAACCAAGTCTTCCTTACTGTTTTTAGCAAGTGTCCGGTGAAATTTTTCCTTTATAGAGCTCAAATACGAAGAAATTAAGATTTAGTTAAAATGGAATCCAGCTCTATGCTATTTGAAAAACCATAAATTAGTGTATAAATAAAGATTTTAAAGGAAAAAAGGGAAAAGAACCTATATGCTATTTAAAGGAAACACAAAGCAACGTGACGAAGTATGATAAGTTTTTTTCTTTTAAGTCAGCCATGGATACAGCATGCAAATGCAAACAGAGAGAGAGAGAGAGAAGGGGTAGAGGAGAATATCACAATTAGAATATGTGGAATTAAATTAAAATATATTGCAAAATGAACCTACATATGGAAAATTATAAAATGTTATTAAAGAAGAGGAAACAATATCCGAACCAATGGACATGTCTACTCTGCTCTAAGATGGGTTGAATAAATATAATAAAAATTCCAGGTTACTAAAATCAATATATGCAATAGCATGTTAGGATGCCTTCCTTATTTTGATTCAGGTTCCAGTGCAATGCATAGCAGATAAATACAACAATATGAAACATAACTTCCATACTCTTAATACGCAGATTTTACAAAAGGAAAGGAAAAATCTCCTATACAATCACTGGAACCTTCAAATAGATAAAGGTTGCAAAAATGAAATCTTAAAGATTGGTAGAGAAGTTTCTTTGGAGAGGCCTGTGTACCTTGTGGGATCACCTCTCATCTCATCTACAGAAAAGGCCTATATTCTATCACTTGGATAGTTTTGACACACACTTATTGTAGATGAGAAGCAAAGATCATGAAAACATCTGTGAAAAAAATAAAACACCATTGAAAACTACACAGCACATGTTAAATGGAAAGAAAACCAGATATGAGGAAGCATCAATGTTATGAATCAAATACCCCACCTAGACACGTTCTAGGTGCTAGAAAACAGTAAAGATAAGGATAGATATCTCTGTCCTCAAGAAGCTCAGAGTTGGTAATTGAAGACAAACAATTAAACAGGCATTTACACTTGTGTTGGATGATGTGGGTATTATGGGATAATATAATCTAAATTAGGGAAGGCTCTCCCCCGCAAAAATGACACAAAAGCTCAGTCCCGAAAAATAATTAGATGTTAGACAAATTAGCAGAATCAAGGAGAGTTATTCTAAGCAGAGAAAAAGGATTGTGTGAAAGGACTAAACAAAGAAAAGAATAGTGACATCAGAAGCCAAAATAATTTGGGTATTTTGAGGCCTACAGAACAAGGCAAGAGAGGTGAGAATTGGTATTAGAGAGGTAAAGGGAATCAGATCCCAAAGGCAGGAGAATTATGGATTATCTGTACGTGAGTGTCCTGACATTTTCAAGTTTTATTTTTTATACAGTACATACATGATTTTTAAAAGAATCATTTATTTCAATATTAAGGCAATTGACAGACTTGTTCAGAACAAGGTTCTTCAGTCTGTAAAATATATAACTCTTTTCAGACAACAGATAAAAAATGGTTTAACAGAGATGGGTTCATGTATTGTTTTTTCTTGTTATTTTATTCGGTTTTGTGTTTTCTCCAGCAAAATATTTTTACATATATTTGGCAACAGGTGTTCTACTTGGAAGTAAGCAAATGAAATATGAAGACCTTATGCATTTGTCAAACGAGAGAGACTGGATCGATACTATAGAATAATTTGGCATAAAGAGTTAGCACTAACAGGGCTTCCTCCCAGCAGCAGTTGGGGGTGTTCCTGACACGCAGCAGCACAGCAGCCGTCACCAGAAGAAACACTAAATATATCAAGGAAGATCCCCTCCCCCAGGGCGATCCTCTAGAATGATAGGGTTTCCTCTGAGAAGATAAGTATCTCCTCTCACACTGGAGAGTTAATCAATGGGTTAGAATCTGCTACAATACATTTGAATTGCAGAGTGCACCTAGCTTTTACTGCAAATGACAGCAGCACAAGGCAGTGAACTAAGGGCTAGAGGAAAGGTACTTGGTGAGGGTGGGGGAAAGTCACAAGCAGAGAGAGAGAGAGAGAGAGAGAGAGAGGTATCAAAACAGCCCTAACTTTTTGCTGCACAAGAGTGCAATTGAGAGGGCAATTCACTATGATAGAGCATTATTCAACAATAACTAAAATCACATTAATTGCCAAGAAAATAATGTGTTTGAGAATATAAAGGTAAAAGAGAGTGCATTTGGTTCAGAGTATATAAGAAAGGGAATGTACCTAAAAGCAAATTGCGAATGTCTATAGATTTTGGTGGAATCAGAACCTAAAAAATAATACAAGTCTTAAGAGATGTGTACAGGTATGTTCATATCTCCATTATTTAAAATAGCCCAAAAGTGGGAAAAATCCAATGCCCATCAACTGATGAATGAATAAAAACCATGTGATACATCCATACACTGGAGTATTACTCTGCAATAACACATAATTAATTACTGACACATGTTACAAAATTGATAAACCTTAAAATCGTTTTTGCTAAGTAAAAGAAGCCAGACACAAAAGACTGCACATTTTATGATTTCATTTATATGAAATGTCTAGAATAGGCAAATTTGTAGAGATAGCAAATAAATTAGTGGTTGCTGAGGTCTGGGAACAGAGAAAAATGAGGAGTGATTATTAATGGGCAGAGAATGTTTGGGAGGGGGATGATGATAATATTCTAAAATGAATAGTGGTTATGGTTGCACAATTCTGGGAATATACTAAAAACCACTGAATCATACACTTTAAAAGAGTGAATTGCATAGTGCTTAAATTATATCCCAATTAAACTGTTACAAAAATAATATAGGGAGGATTTAAAAGACACTTGCTATACATGCTAAATAAAGACTAAAGACAGGTATACAAGCACTTATAAGATTAGACAATTATAGTACCTCCAATGATGAGACAACATTGGCTGTGAAAACTGAAGGCCTACACTTCTATTTCCACCTAGCAATGGCAGGGTAGGTAATTTGGATATATCTGCAAATAAATACAATTTTAAAAATCTGATAAGGATGTCTTGAAAATTAAGTTTTCTAATATCATTAAGGAGTTCAGAAAATACTAAGAAATTATAAAGCTAAGAAATAAAATAAAAATATAATGGAGAATGGGAATCAAGATTGCCAGACACAGCTTTTGTTCTGAGGGTAATAGTTGATTCAGACAAACTTGTGTTTAGTTTTTAGGTCTTCTATGGAAAGAAGGGAAAATAGAGAAAAAGAAAATAATCCAATAATATCAAGTGTCGGTCAGGATATAGAGTAACAAGAACATCTCAGGTGAAAGTGGAAATCGGTAAAGTCATTTTGCAATAAGAATGATAAAGGCATAGCTATATACAACTATATACAACAATAGAGACGAATCACTAACCAATACAAAATTGGAGCAAAGAAACAACCACAAACAGTGAGTGCAGGTATACACTTAAAAAAGATTTCAAACATTACAGTATTGTTTAGTGTTATATATAGAGTTGGTGAAACAATTTAAAAAAGAGAAATCAAGCAAATATTTATTTAAACAGTGTAGGACAGCATTATCTCTATAATAGGAAGAGCCTAGGCACATTCAAGTTATGTACCTGCATGGTGAATCACTGATACTTCTATATTAAAAATTAGTGACATGTATAACATTATACATACAATACTTATGTTTATGGTGTCTCTTTATTATAATTTACATTATAAATAAATAAATAAAATGATCAGACTCAGTATCTGGAGTATCTGCCAAGATTTTTGAGTCTTGGACCTGCTTTTCCCGCATGCAGACTTGCTTGGTTCAATTCTGGGTTATTGTCCCATGTTGATCCACATGGAGTTAGGCATTAGGGGATGAGTCACCTTAATTCCAGATACCTGACTTACGGGGGAAGTGTATCAATAAGATGAGAAGTGTTGCCTCATGCTCCACTTTTGCCTTATTCGAATTTTTTAGCTTTACTTGAATTCCATGAACTGCCTTGGTATCCTTCTAATGAACTTTATATTTTTTTCATAGATAAGAAATATAAGTGTGAAAAAGTCTACTAACTCCCTCTACAAATTAAAGAATCTTTATGCAGTTAATTGTTTAGATTTCGATAAATTGCTTTACTTATTTGTATAACCATCCATAGTATATAACTGTATTACCTATAAATACTCATCCTTTAGTATAAGGAATCTTTTAAACAATTCAGTCATATGTTGACATTAAAAAATATCCTGATATAATGTAGCACTATTTACCACCTAACTCTTAGTTGGCCAAGGAAGAATGAGTTATTTATTTTGGCAAAATTACTCTGAATGCTACTAAACTTTTGATACTAAAATCTAATGAACACATATGTGTGTTAAACCCATACATGCTAGGTTTCTATTCTTTATCTGCATACACCCATTTTATAGTGCAGATTTAACATTGATTATACTACTCTAACATACTTGGATTTGATATTCATGTTTATGTAAATTATCAGTAAATTTAGTATAATTTGGCAATTTGTTAAAAGTAAACTGTTATTAACCACCTTTATTCTCAATAGCGGTGGTTGAGTTGATTATTAATACAAAAGTCACTGTAAGAGCATTTTTAACTGTAGAAGAATAGAGTCTGTTGGTCACGGACATGAGCCAAAAGATTCAAGGGTAAAGAAAATGCTGAACTGTAGTATTCAGGTGAATTATGTAGTTTAGTTTTCAAAGTGTTGCATTATTCAAGAAAATAATACATTATGCTATGGAAAATTATAAGTGGCATGTTAAATTAAACTATAATTACATAAATATTCCATCATGGTCAATGAAAGGTAATGTTCACTGCTCATCAGCAAAATATTTTTTTTTAAAAAATCTGATTAATCAGAACTGATGGCTTAATAAGTTACAGCTGAGAGCAATTACCATCCTGTTTTTGATGGATGTTCTAGTGATCCAAGGTTACTTTAAAATTGCCTTGTAAGAAAACACAGCAGAAATTTCACTGTTTCCAGTATATTAAAATGACAAATAAATTTTCTTTACTCATAGATTTGTCTTAGAATGTAAGTTTCTATACTTACCACATTTACATTTTTACCATGAATTAATGTATATAGAAATGCAGGGCTAATCACTAGAATTAGAGACAAATAGACTACTAATTGGTAATATGGTTATAAAAACTTTAACACTGTAGTACATAATATATAATTTCAAATAGCTAGAAGGAGAATATTGAATGCTGTCTACATACAGAAATTACAAATATTTGGAGTGATAAATATGCTAATTACCCTGATCTGATCACCATACATTATATGCATCAAAACATCACTACATATCCCATGAATATACATAATTATTATTTCTCAATTAAAAAGATACAAGTAAATTTATTTTTTTAAAAAAAGAAGTTAGAGGTGTGAGACAGGAGAAGCAGGTTTGTATGAAAAAAAAAGATGTTAATAATTTCTCATTTTATTTGAAAATTATATCAGCATCTTCAAATCCTGCCTTTCTTTTCATCGGTTAAAATTGGAAGAACCTGCCCAAACTCTAGTAATACACTATGAGGAAATTCTAAGACATCTCTTTTAATTGTCAGGCAATTCAATCTTTATGTTTAGTTAAAATATATATCCTTACAATTTCAAATTTATAGATTTTGTTCTATAACATTTGACTACATGGTCAAAATGCTTTCTTTCATGCATATGAGCTCTCCACTCCCTTTTGACATTTTTTCCTCACATATTTTACGTCCCCGGTTTTAGTTTCTTTTATGTCTTCTTTTTTAAGTTATTTATCCCCATCATTTTTTTAATGGATGAATTTCAATTTGCTAATATTGACTTTATCATTCTTGTTATTGCTTTACATTTACTTTTTCTCATCTTTTTGTGTTACAAGAAAATGCAGAGCTTGACTGTGTTCGTGTAACCTATCCATAAGGAATGTTTGCTTTTGGTTCCAATTTTGCAGAAAACCTATTCAAACCTAATTTTTCCCTTGAAATTTCACTTCTCCCATACCATCTCAGCAAAATTATTTATCATCTCAAGCATGACATATATAAAAGCCAGGAGAGGTATGATAGCATTCTGTTGATTCAGAACTCCCAATTCCATAGCACCCTGCTGAATTTATGACTCATGTCATCTAACTATATCATCCTATTCCTAGTATCACACGCATTCCATAGTTATCCTTTCACAGTTTTGGTGCCTGGTTTTTAGTCACTCTCTGCCCTAGGTCCTATTGATATTTATAAAATACAATTGTCTAGGCATACCATCCGTCCTCTAATTCACCCTACGAATACCTGGAATTTCTTAATCCCAAAGATGTTTCCCTGCACTCGACTTTGCTAAGCATTTAAGCGTTTATACTCAAGACAGTACTACAGATTATAAAAATGACACAAACCTGTGATTAAGATATGTCAACTTACACTTTTCTTATATATGTCCACAATATCTGTCCATTGAGTTTTCTTGGGTTTTCTCTACATATTCATCTGCCTTTTAACCTTAACTTTGCCTAATCCCTTGATATTTCTATGTATTTCTTAATCTCTAAGCAACTTCTGTCTTAATTTTATTTTCCCTAGATAGTACACTACAGTTAGTCATACTAAATTTTCTCTCAACACAATTTTCTTTTCCTGTGTACTATTATTCCAAAAGACCAACCAAGCAAAATCCTAACATTGATTACAATACTGAAGAGTGCTGTCATCTAATCTTTGTTTTTATACTCAGACAACTAAGAACTACTGGAGAATAGAACACATCATGTCCACTAATATCAATACAATTTCAAGGACTTTTTTATTCGGCTACATCATCTGCACTGCTGACCATCCTTTAATTATTATTTTGGCAGTGCACTCAGAGAACTGAGATATCAAGGCAACCAATGAGCCTGATTTTAAAGATATGTGCCTTTAAGGAGGGGATATCAAAACCGATTCACATGGGGCCAAACACGGGAGGAAGAAGAGACACTGACATACAAGCAACTAGGAAGAAGTCAGCTATTTTTGCCGATACAGAATCTATGGACGAAAAGGCCAATTTTTTGATCGTGGTTGGATCTGCAGATTCAGGAGCCTGTGGATGCTGAGGGCCTACTGGGAGACTGGGTATTCATGGATTTTGGTATCTTTGGGGGTCGGAAACCAACTTCTCTCAATACTGAGAGAGGGTTGTACTCACAGCAAAAGTGGAGAAAGCTTCCCTCAATAGTGAAAGTCTAGAAGAAAGGAGTGGACACCATAGTGAGAAAAATAAGACATCTCACTTACGTTCTTCTTGACTGTGGATCACAGTTTTAATCAGATTAAAAGAGTTAATCAAGAAACAATGTGTGTATACCTAAGTGTGTTGTGGAGGTAAGCAAAGAGTCTCATGCTGAATAATTCACATGACTGCTATTTGAAGAGCAAGGGGTAAAGGAAAAAATGAATCTTGAAAAATAAAAGCTGAATTTATTTGTAGACTATTTTATTTAGATCATAAGCTTTCATTGACTACTGTGTCAAGGATGAAAAAGTAAGCATAAATATAAAAAGTATTAAATCAAAATAGTGTAGGGCTCACCATATATATGATATAGTCATATCACCTGGATTTATTTCAGTCAAGGACAACACTTTCCTGAAAAGAATGACATCCCAACTTATTTTTAGGTGTGACAGATGGGGACAATAAATAAAGCACACTTGTGATCATGTTGACCTTGAAAACCAGTAACAGATGTTCTCTGGTGGGGTGTGCTGCTCCACCAAGAGAAAACTTCTTGGGAGAGAAACTCTAATGTACATAGTTTCTAACAGCTATCACACATTCATCCCAGTACAGAAAGCTCACTGTTGGGTACATATTCAAAATAAAATAAATTAGTATATTGAGAAGATATCTATACACCCATCTAATTGCAACACTATTCACAATAGCCAAGATATGGACTCAACCTAACTGTCCATCAATGGATGCATGGATAAAAAAAAAATGTGGCATACATACACAATGAAGTATTATTCATCCATAAAAAGTAATGAAATCCTGTCATTTGCAGCAACATGGATGGAACAAGAGGCCATTATTTTAAGTGAAATAAGCCAGATCCAGAAAACCAAATATTATATCTTCTCACAAAACTGGGAGCCAAAGGGAAAAAAAAAGGAAAAAAAACCAAACCACGATCTCATGAGGGTAGTGAATAGAATGGTGGTTACCAGAGGCTGGGAAGGTTGGGAGGAGAGGGGAAGATGGGCTGAAGAGAAGTTGGTTAATGGGTACATAAACACAGTTAGATAGAAGTACCGCAATACATTCTACATAGCACAGTAGGATGACTTTAGTTAATAAGTATCTAAAGTATATTTCATAACATCTGAAGGAGAAGATTTGGAATATTCCAAATAGAAGTAAACAGTAAATGCTTGAGGTGATGTATATCTCAATTATACATTGATCGTTACATACTGTATGCCTGTATCAAAGTATTATTTGTAACCCATATACATTTTCAGCTATTATTCATCAATAAAAATCCAAATAAAAGCATCTTCTTGAAAAGCATGAGAGAAATATAAACAAATGGAGAGATAGGTATATTACCTGAAAGAAAAACTTCAAATTTTAAAGAGGTCAAATCTCTCCAAATAACTTAACCAAAATAAACAAACCAAAAAGCTTTTGTAGCTAACTCAATAAAAATATACTAAAATTCACTAGGAAGATGTAATGAGTATTAGCTATGAAAACTTTGAAAAACAAAATTAATGAGAGCTGCTGCCTATGAAATAACCACAAATATATACTAATGAAAACATGGTTTTATTCATAAAAGTCTAAAAATAGATAACACAATGTGCAATCTGTGGAATTTAATATATGATAAAGGTGTCCTTTGATTTTACTGATAAAAGGATAAACTATTTGATAATTCACTCTGGAATAACTGACAGATGATTTGCTCTCTATCTTCAGCAACCAGAAATATAATTTTCAGATGGATTAGATATCTAAATATAAAAGCTTTAAATGGATGAATATAAAAATTACAGGATAATTATCAACATAGACAGAAAAATATTTTCAGAATATATATGACTACATAGAAAGCTGCTAAATATTAAGAAAAATCACAATAGAATACAGGATTTTAATAGTATTTCAAAATAGATGAAGTAAAGTAATTAACAAATATGAACAAAAGGTTAACATCACTGATAACTAGGAAAACATAAATTAAAGCATCTACTAAAATAATGTTGTGTGTATTGAATTAGCAAATATTAAAATATAGTGATGATATTCATTGTTAGTGAAATGAGCACTGAAATGTTCATGTGTTTTACATTTCTCCCCTGAGAAAACAAGGCTTGTTTTCCATTTATTAAGATCACTAGAGTTTTGTGTTCCAGGAAGAGGGTGGAGGACATTACTAAATAATGAATGAATGGACAAATTTATATCCTTAACTTTCAATATTTATCTTCCTTTCAGACATTTTTGTCTCAGAGCAACTCCTTAGTCTTTTGATGCTTACTAACTTCACTTTCCACTCCAACAGGAACAATTTTACAGTGCTCTACATGGACAAACATAAGAGTTTCATATGCTAAAGGTTTTGTGTTAACAGTTTATCTCTCAATCCTTGTTGGTTACTAGCTACGTAACATAAATCCTAATTCAGTTATTTAACCAATTTCTTGGCAATCATCTTGAAAATACCTACTCCAATTTAATATATATTAATAATTAAATGAGATAGTTTAATAGATATTACAAAAATTGAAAAATAAATAATAACTTATATTACATGCTTACTATCTACTTTAATTCTCGAACAACCTAATAAATAGCTACTGCTATTTCATTGATAAGGAAACTGAGGCCCAGAGGTATGAATGAATGTCGACGTGGCATGTGATGAAACCTAAGCAATAAATTATCTAGTGATTTGGATACAATTTTTTAGCATAAATATTCAGGTGTTGGGACCAGGGAATAAGATATTTTGAGTTAGGCAAAACTTTTTCTTGCCCTACATATTATATCTCACAGGCAATAAACAAATTCATCTATTCAGAGGGGAACACAAAAGAAGAGTTAAAGAATCCAGGAAAAGTAAAATCAACATTATTTTCATAATATTAAGAATAATGCTATGCTATGTTTAATTTTCACTTGCCTCTTGCTTTTTCATGAGAATTTGCCCCCTTGAATTATGTGTTAATTAAAATTGTTTTAAACTTTTGGGCAATATATCCTATAAATGCTTGACAACAATTAAAATTTTATTGCATTGAGTTCATTAAGCAAATCCTATCGGACTGTGGGTTTATTGTCAATTTTAACTTGTTCAAGTGTTTCAATTACAATTCAATTTTGAACTATAATAAGGTGGCTGATAAATGACAATAGTTAACAACTGCTATTAAAACTACCCAGGGCAGAACTCCATAAATGTAGAACAATTAGAGTAACAAATGATAGTAGCAATATGCTATTATCTTTACATTATTCAATTGGTTTAGTACAGCATTTTAATAGCTCTATCTGAAAAATATGTTCCACTTGTTTTCACTGGTTTATGTCATTGTTTTGAAGCAATTTTTAAAATCTATTTTATTTCCAAAGAGGAATAATCAGAGTTAAGATTTTGAGGTGTAAACATCAGATAATGTGGAGAAGTACCAGGACATGGAGGTTAAGCTTCAAGGTAAACAGTTATTTTGTTTGAGAAATTGTCGACTTAAATAACATGGCGAACAATGATTTTGATTTTTTTTCTTCCGACTTCCAAACATCAATTAGGAAAACATCACTTAAATGCTCACTTATTTTTTCATTCTTAATATTAACTACTTTTATTTTCTTAATTTTTGCTTTAAATTATTATGGTGCATAATAATTGATTTTAATATGTCCTTCACATTTAGAAAATACAGATGTCGCAATGTTTTCACTAGCTCAGAACTGCAATTTGTTGCATGGTTCCTCATTCAGGAAATTACATTAAACATTAAGGAAACTACCGTGCCCTGAATATTTATATTTAATAAAGAAAATGATATTTAGGTAATTGCAATGCTTCATTTTTTCATAAAATTATTATTAATGATTTACTTATAAATATTGATAATATGCTTGGAAACTATTCAACATCCTCCACTCAGTCATATTCTCTGAGCATCAATCCAGTTCAATCACTAAAATGATTTGAATGAGTCCAGTGCTTTCTTCAGAAAAATTGCTCACACTTTCATACATATCTGCTCTGTCAAAAATGACTTAAAATGTAGCCACTTTTAGAAAGCCCTGTTTTTGAAAAAAATGTTAAAAATTTAGGAAAGACTTTTAAGAAAAGATTCTTGAAATGGAACAGAACATTGGGTATCAATAATAACTATTTAATGGAGAAAAGCTCCCACATCTCTTCTGCTGAGACAATTCTTCTTTAGTCCTTAAGTTTTAAGCTAAAAGTATAAAAGTTCTAAAAAATATATTTGCTTTGTAATCAATTTTTCTTAACTACCTACATGTATTTTAAAGTATACTTCATGAAGCGTGAGGCGGCAACACTGAATTATTTTATACACATATATTCTCAAAATAATGGAAACAAATCCAAAATAAATTTTAAGAATCCCAATGGAATTCTCTGATACCTTTTAATATCATGAAGAATCTTATGACAGTTGCTGAAGATAGAATAATGCTTAAAATTTCTCAAAACCTAACAGTTATTTTGTGGGATGAGGTTAAAAACCTTTATTTACTTTAGATCATATTGTGGCTTTTAATGTTTTAAATAACTTCCAATCTTGGTACTGTTATACCTCAACTCATAAACCATCAGAAAAATCTGAAAGCTTTATGGAACTTAAGATTGTTCAGAGATGTATCATCCTGACATAAAATTCAAACAGGGTTAGCTTAAGTTGTAAACAAATTCCTGCCCATCTCTGTGTTTTCTTTTGGTTAGTTTTCTGTGCATCCACTATCCATGTAACTTCTAAACTTCTCATGTAACTACATTGTCTGTATATATTAAACTAATGCTTATTCCATATAGTGGAGTTGAGATATGTGAAAAACAAATTAATTCTAATTAAAAATGAATAGTGATGGAATGTAGAAAATATAATTGCAGCTTACAAAGATTATTGGTCAAAATTCTATAAAAGACAACATACTCAATGATAAATTGCTAATTCTATTTCCATTAAAATCACGAATAAAATTCTCACTAGAGATTGTCAATATTATCTTGGAAGTTCTAGCTACTGCAATAAGGTAAGAAAACTAATGTTTAACAAAATAAACTCAGCTGCACTTTATGATTATAAATTTAGAAGATTTTGCTACAAACATTATGATAATCTCCAAATTTTTAATATGGCTGAAGGGATGATATACATTGTTTTACATACATCCTTATATCTTCTCTTGCAACAGTGCTTTTTGAACCTGCATACCCTCATTCTAGAACTTGATTAAAGTAAAACTGTCCTTTTAGTCAGTTTAGGTTTCTTGGTAGCACGTGGAAGATAGCCCTTTTTAGTCTGGATGTAAAGTTTTCAAAGTTTATCCAGACTTAAAGGCCATTTCTGTGTAACATTGTGTAACAATGTTTTTACCCTCGTTATATCTACCCTCTGAGCCAGCCTGTGGTCTTTGCCTGGATGACACAAACTCAGAGGATAAGGAACTAATGCCAGCCTGGCCTGCAGCATGCAGATCCCACAGGGCCCTGAATGGGATGCCCTTCCAAGCTCCCGCTGTCATGGGGCTTATGCTGCTCCATCCAGGCCCTGGGGAAGCTACTCCCAGCTCTGTGGTCTTCAGACTGTCTCCTCAGCCACCTAGCCAGGGAGACATCAAATGAGTAGCAGAACAACCACCTAAGGGAAAGATGGAACATACACCTTGTCCCTTTCTAAGCCTGTTCCCCCAAAACTCCCCTTGCAGACACTTCTCATGAGTATTGCCATGGTAGGCATTGCTAGTCGAGCACAGCATTCTGTGTCATGGAACCCAGACACAGGGCATATTCATCATTCAGGCTCATTAAATTTCTCTAAAGTTGAATATATATCATAATTTTTAAAATCTGGCAAAGTGACTTACAGAGATTTTCACCCACTCCTGCAATTTAATACATCTGGAAATCCTACAGGCTTTATCTGCATAATATATCCAGAATCTGACCATTTCTCCATCACCTTCCTTGTCCTCACCTTTGAGTCACCATCCTCTCTTGCTGAGATTACCATAACAGCCACTTTAATAAGTCTCCCTGCTTCCATTCTTCACCCTCCCATTTCATTTTATTTTCCACACAGCAGAAAAGTCAGTCCTACTAAATAAGCCAGATCGTGTAACTCTGCTGCTCACATCAGCAAAGTGCATCCATTTGACTTAAAGTATAATAAATGCAAAGTCCTTTCCCTGGTCGCAGAGACCTTACACAATATGGTTTTCTGTTACTTCTACACCTGTTGTTTTCCTTGTTACTAATTCTGCTTCAACTACACTGCCCTCCTTGGTCTACCTGGAAGATGCCAAGGTAGGCTTTTCACTATAGCTGCTCTGCCTACATGGAATGTCACCCTCACGTGTCCCCTCACACACATACAATATTAATATGCTACAGGTATATACACAAATTCTATCTTCTCTATGTCTCCTAACTTGACTACTCTGTTTAATATTGGAAACTCATTCCCCTTCCCTCTCACTTTAACCTCTAAGACTTTTTACATTTTCTTTTTTATATCCGCATTACTTAACAGTTTCTGCCATTGTAAACTTTGTTAGTATATCTATTAGCTCTTTGTCAATTTTCTCTCATTGAGTTGTAAAATCCGCAAGCATATTCTTTGACTATTTATTTAATGCGTGCATCCTGGTACTGAAAACATGACTAACACATAATAGGAACTTATAAACATTTATTGAATACTTGAAATGTTCTTGTTCTACCTCTTAAGATAATTATAAGAGTTAACCGAGAAAGTCAACTAGCATTCATTCAAATTTTCAAATTTATTAGCAAAATGTTTGCTATATGTAATGATTTAATCATATAAATGTTATAAAATATATAGCATATGACATATGCAATATGTCATAAACAAATACATAGTTAATAAAGCAAAATAATTAAATTATTCTAATTTAATTTATCTTTATTTAAATTTGTCTACTATGTATAAAAATAGAGGCTGTGATAAAAAGCCTTTGATAATATTGCCTTTTTCTTTATTTCTCTATGTATTTCTAACAATGGCTTCTCTAAATTTTTGGATTTATTTTAATCTATAAAGAAAATTTTCAGGAAAAGTACATGCAATGCATAATTTCCGAACCCTTGAATATTTGAAAATATATTTTTTTCCTACACACATAAATAAATACTTGAATATAGAATTCAGGAATCACAAGCTATTCTTTTTCTCAACATTTTGTACATTTATCACTTTGGGTATTTAATATGATGAAATCTAGTGCCATCCAGATGTTTCTTCTATTACAGTTTAACCAGCTTTTCTTCAGATGGCAGTGATGGCTTCTGTGACATTTAATAACTAAACTGAGAATGTCTAGAGGTTGATCATTTTAAAAATTAGTAATAATTTGATTGCTATATGTTAAGTTTTTAGATCAGCAGTTAAATATTCTTTTTTCAGCTTAACTGATTTTTTTTTTTATCCATTACATCTCTGGTTATAGTTCTGGTCTTCCATGCATGAACATCAACCTATATATCAACTGTAATATCTCTGTCCATACTAACTTATCTTTCCCTTTTCCACTGACATTCACTTTGTGCTGTTCCATCCTTTTACTTTGCGTGCTGGGAGGGAATGTTGGTGTAGCAGCTATGCTTGAGGGGCTCTCGTTTTTCACATTGCATTCTTATTTTCATGATCTCTGTGCTAAGTATAGATTGCTGAAGTGCCCAACCTACCTCCTCTGTGGGGCCTGGAGTTGATGTGATTGCTTTAAATGTCTAGAATTTCTCAGAACAGCTTTTTGAACATATACAGTGTGTAATATAGTTCCAATAGGAAATCTTCTGCTTACTTTCCACTATTTTACACTGTTTTCTCAGAAGAGAGACTTAGAATTAGACTCTGGATCACTTCCTTCAACGAGGTTACGTCTACGCTCTAGCAGGTATTTTTAAAGTTTTTTGTGGGCCAAACAATCCTTCTAAGATTTGCAGATATTTTACTATTTTTAAATGTTTTTGATTGAACCAACAGGGGAAGAGGATAGTAGGTTCTAGTTGTCACCTAATTGTTAAGTATGTTGCCAAATGCCTCAGATATAATTCATGCCATCATATCCATATTTTTGCATAGGGTTCATACATCAAGTGCTTGATGTATTGCCACACAAACCTCAAATAGTTTTCAGTTTAAAACAAGAGAGGCCCTATATTTGAAATCACCACTACTCTGCTATTATGCAAAGGTGTAGAAAATTACTTCCAAAACAATGACAGATACAAATGTGGCCCAATCCACAAATATATATCCTTTAAAACCAATACCAGAAACATTTTATATTTTAGCTTAATCCTATCAAACCAGTATGTTCTTATTTCTTGGTGGATAAATCAGTATGAGGTTGGAGGAATTTTCAAACAAATCAGTACATTTTGAGACATTGATCTGTGATTTTATGTAGAACTAGACCTTAACATTAGCCAGAAGCCACTCTGTGGTGAAATGAGTACTCTGATAGGATAAAAATACTGTGCTGAACTCCCTAAGTATTACTAGCTATGTGGAAATGAAATACATCCTATTGTGCCAACATGTTCCAGTGTCCAGAAAACTTTAGTTTTTATTTATTTTCCTGTCTAGTCCAAGCTAGAAGGCAATGTATCTTGCTGTACTGTTGTTGTCAGCCCCACTATCTTACCCTTCTTCCCTTTACATAGTTATGTCTTGTTATTAATTAGTCACTTCAAATTTGGAGTCCCATGATACAGATGCCTAATATTAATGACAAATTTTTACATTCACTAGTTTTCTCCTGGCTTCATAATTATACATGTATGTTTTCTCCTGAGAATTAATAGGAAGAAGAATAAATATCTCCAGATAATTAAATAAGAAATATATACAAATGGAAATATAAAATTATACCTATTGCTAAAACCTTCTATACCAACAATTTTATTTATATTATTACTCTTACTGGTTTTTAGAACCTGGATTATGTAAAAGAATAATCATTTCGTGCAATATGGTTTCTTCATCTAACAACTCTATGGACTAGAAATTTAAGAATTTGAAAATGATGTCCAAATTAAGATAGGGTAACTAGTTAGATATAGATAGGTTAGGGTATAGAATTATATATTGAGAGAGAAAAATAATTTGAAGATCACCATTCTTCTAGGTATTTTTAATCTATCTTAATGTCAACCAGAATCATAAAAATATGAAATCACTAAGAAAGTCCAAAATGAATCCAAGTGTACTTACTTTCTTACTGGAAAAAATGATTACAGTAAAATGCTATGCCAAACCAAAAGCAAATATGTAGTCCACTAATGTAATCTTGATCATATATTTTATAGTTCAAATAGCTGGACATAAGAGCACCACAGGAATTTGGAAAGTCATCCTCAAAGCTTATTGAGAAAGGTTTAGTAAGTATGTTTGGAAAGACAAATAATGATAAATGTAAAACACCATCTTACCTAAATTTCCACTGGCTCTACAGCTTTCAATATAATGCAGACTATGAGTTGGAGTTTTCCAGTTTTAAGCTCTGAAAGGTGAAAAAGAAAGAGATTTTCCATACCAAAGATAAACAATGGAACATGTGTAGCATACCCATAACAACATATTGCCAAGAAATGTATCAATTTTTGTAGAAGTTCATTGCCAATAATAACTGTATCTTCTACAAGAAAAGTATAAACTTGTAAGAAAAGTATCTAAAACCAAATTAATAATACTAAGTCACTTAAATGGCAATATAGCACTCAAAATGCAAGCATCTTCCAGTTTCTAATTGGTTCTATTGGTCAAGGTAACAGCTGAAAAAAACATACTTACACCTATTTAGAATGCTGTCAATCTCAAATGTGTCTGACTTAGACTGATTCAAATAGTTAAAATGTGCATACAAACATTCGCTTATATAGTTATTTTCCCAATATAACAAAGAATATGTGGATTTATAAATAATTCAACATCCATCACTATCATCCACTTAATTAAAGTATGACTCTCAATAGAAAAATATGAGTTAAATATTCTTCAACGTCTGTGTTTAGAACACACAGTTTACTTGGCTAGCATCAGATGATGTCTTGGCTTCTCAAAGTTGACTCTACTTATTGGGCACTAAAGACAACTTAAGTATTCTTTTGTGACTTAGCACTAATTTTTTTTACTTCATTAATGACATAGAATTACATATGATATGCAATATGACTAGAGGTATATAAAATTAATTTAAAAAAAACAAGAAACTAATACTGAGCATATAAATTGGGAACATTTATAATGTTTCCAATGGAACATTATAAATGGGGACCATTAAAAATGGGAACTCTAACAATTACATTAATTCAAAAACTATTTTTTAGTTACATGATATATACCAAACACTTTTGAATGTCTTGGGGGTACACCACTAAACAAAATACACAATCAATTTTACTTTTGTGAAGTTTATATTATAGTTGGTAATATTAAGCCAAAAAATAACAATAAACTCATAATAATTATTTTAACAAATAAGTAAATAAGCATAATATCCTTGCATAATAAATTCTATGTAAAACTGAGTAAAGTAAGGGTGATTGGGAGTGGGCTGTGTTGAGCTTTAATAGAAATTTTGTTATTAACTATAGGTTGAGGATAGGACTCACTGAGAAGGTGACATTTGCGAATGTACTTCAAGGAGGTGAGGGAGTTACACAATGAGGAGTTCCAGCAAAGTGCATTCTAGGATGAGAGAACAGCGAAAAGAAATGCTCTGAGGTTCATGCCTGGAATACTTCAGGAACTCCAAAGAGAGCACTGTGGCTTGGCCAGTGTGAGAAAGGGAGGACAGCAGCAGATGAGGATATAAGTTTTAAGGATGGGGACGCCATGTCAGGCTTTCGAGGCCAATGTAAGAAATTTGCTGTGAGTCAAAAGAGAACCTGTAGAGATTTGACCAAAGGAGTGACTTGGTCTGATTTGTGTTTTAGAAAGACCACTTATTTTGTGTGGGGTTTAGACTGTAGGGAGAAATTGAAAAAAATCAAACACTGTTTTTAGGAGAATGCTGCAGTAATTCTTACGACAAATGATGGTGAGTCAATAATGGAGTTAAGAATTCATATGGGGAGAGGTGGGACATTCTAGATGTCTTTTGAATGTAGACTCAGCAGAATATCCTGATGTGTGATATGAGACATATGGGAAGGCAAGTCTGAGACACTGAAATAATGGAGATACACTCAAATAGGATGGGAAAGGCAGTGAGGGGAATAAGATTGTGAAATACAGAATCCAGTTTTGCTGTCATTGGGTTTAGTATGTCTACTTGATATACAAATGGAATGTGAGGAAAGTAATGGGATGTAAATGTTGAGTGTCCAGAAAAGAAATTTATTCTGGAGATAGAAATTTGGGAGTCATTAGTATGTTGATATTATTAAAATCCATGATGTTATTGCATGAGATCACCAAAAGGTAAGAAAAGCTGAGTGAGACCTGAAGCACTTCAAAATTAAGAAACCGAGAAGAAAAGAAGGAAAGGAAGCAAAGGATGATGCAGGAGGAAAGCACGAGTGTAGTGTCCAGGACAAGAAGTGAATCAAGAAGTAGAGAGAGAGCAAATCTGTTAAATTCTGTTGATAGGTTATGTAGGATGAGGACTGAACATTTCCATCAGATTTAGCAGGATGTAGGTTAATGTTACATTTATGAGAGTAGTTTCTGCTAAATAGTGGAGACAAAAATGAGATAGAAATAGGACTGGAAGAATAGAAAGGCATCGGAGACAGTGTTGACGTATTTATAAGAAGTTTTATTGCAAAAGGGAACAAATTAATAGGCAATACCTGGCCAAACACACTCACACACACACACACACACACACACACACACACACACACACACACACACACACAGAAAAAAAACAGAGTCAAAAGAAGGTGATATTAAGCTGGGAGAAATGACAGTTTGGAAATGTTTTATTACAGAACAAAATAAAAGATAATTGCAAGATAGAAGGAAAACATTTTGGAGCAATGTCATTGAGAAGGTGAGAGAGATTGCTGTATACCACACAAGTAGGAGAGTGTAGATTACACAGAAACATAAATATTTCATCTCTAAAGTCACAGGGGTTAAGGCAGGGATATGAGTGTGAATGTTATTACGTGGGTAGATATGTTGTGAGAATTTGGGAATAGTCTGTTAATAACTTCAGTTTTCTCCAATATAAAAAACAAACTCATTCACTGAGATCGAAGTGCTAGAATTTTGAAGAGAAAGACATTGAAAATTGCCATCTATTACACAGGAAGAGTAAAAGGCTAGGGAAGTACAGTGTCATTGTCTGGCATCATACTGGCGTTCCTGATTAGGATATAATGTAAGACTAATGATGTTTGTTTTCTTTTCTTTTTCCTCCTTTTCTTCCTTCCTCCTTCCTTCCTCCTTCCTTCCTTCCTTCCTTCCTTCCTTCCTTCCTTCCTTCCTTCCTTCCTTCCTTCCTTCCTTCCTTTTCTTTCCTTTTTTTTCTTTATTTTCTTTCTTTTTTTTTTTTTTTGTCAGCCAAGTTGACCTAAGTGGGTAGGTAAGGAACAAGCAGAGAGTTTTGATATAATCTTGGATCCATTTTTCCAACTGAATATACCAAAACCAGGAATTGGCAACGCAGTCATGGATATAGGAAAAGGAATAATTTCAAAGATCAGCCATGGCATGTAAGCTGTTAAAGGTGGATAAGGACATCAAGCAGGTAAAGGAAAGTAAAAAGGTGGTAATACGTTGGAGAAATGAGTGATGTGAAACTCACGCAACAGTGGACGAACAGTAGGACACATGAACTTGGAATCACAGAGAGGCGGATGCACGATGCAGTACATCGTGGCACCAGAAGTATGTTTAGTAGAGGAGAAACAATATTTGAAATGTGAGAACCAGAAGCTCTTCTGCCAATCAATAGACATGTAAAATCTTAAGTAGAGTGTTTGGTTTTATAGATACCTAATCAAAACAGAAATCCTCTCTTGTCAGGAATGTACATAATAATGCAGCATCTATGTATAAAACACACTATATGTGTTTCAGTTTTTGATGGAGCCTTGCAAAATAGAGCTTATCAGAGTTTTCATGTTTGTAGGAAACAAATATTTAGTATTCCTACAAACACCAAATACTTTTAAGGTTACATATTTTATGGATATCAACTAGCAATAATAACGTATTTAATCCATAATGCTGAAAGTATTGGATTTTTTAAAATTCTCTTTATAGGAAATTGTATTTTAAAAATGATTTATAAAAAAGACAATCAAAGAATATGAAGTAAAAGTAATAAAAATGCTTTACATATATAATTATATATGTATGTATATTATAATTTTGTAATGTTGTCTGCCTTTATATTTTTAAATTTCTTCTCTTATAAACACATACTTTTATAGCTAATTTATATCCACGTTATATTGCTTTTCTTAAAGAGAGCCCCTGATTTGTATTGTATGAACTCTAAGTCCCACCAAAATTTGCATCTGCCCCAGATTCATACATTTATTTAGTGCTGTTAAATAAAGTTCAACCATATTAATGTTTTGCTTTTTTCTTTCCTCATATGCAAATGTAAATATTACTTCATATCCATGTTAAAGGAGATGGAAAACCCCAGGTAAAGAAAAATAACGTGGAATTGCCATTGGAGACACGATTGTTTCACTTTTTATTTCTTGAGTTTCAAAACTCATAAGAATAATGTTTGTATTCAGCACATGGCTAACTTCATGCACACAAATATCTTTAAGTAAAGGATATTTCAGCTTTTCTTCAGGTGAAAGTACATAGCCCACAATAAAATATGTTTTCTTCACATTATATACAATGTTTTATGGATGCTGAAATGGTTCCCTTAGTAAACAAAGCATCACATTGTTTCATTGTGTTTTTTCTCTTATTCTGTTACTCACAAACTCTCTCTAGTTCACCTTGTACCTTCCCTTTCTCTACATGGCCCTCGAGACATAGAGTTGCCTGTTCCAGATGGTGTTTTCCTTTTCTCTCTAAAGATAAAAAAGCTCCTTTTTGCAGGATGTTCAAATCACCATACCAAATGTTTAAAAAAAACAGATTGATAATGTTAATAATTCAATATTTGTAACTTAGAAATGGGACCATGTGGAAGAAGTGACTATGGAAAAAATAAAAGATTCCAATGATCTGCAAACAACAGTGTGAAGCTGTGTTGCTAAACTGAAGTCGGAGAGAGGTCCGGTGAATGTTAAATGCAGCAATTAAGTTTTAAGATACAATGGAAAAATAGCAAAACATCTTATTAATACTTTAGGGATATTTTTTTACAAAAATATAGTATAATAAACTTTTCTTTGTGCTTATTTTCCCTAAAATATTCGATTTGTATGGAAAAAAATGAAAGAGAGGGCAATAAAAAGAAGAAAAGATAAAAAAGGAGAGCAAGAAGTGAACGAAAGCACACCTTCATGTGCTATTTGGGTTGGATAATCTCAATAAGTGTATTTCCATTGTTGATTGAAGTAGACAAAAATCTTAAGAGCAGAGTAAGAATACATCTAAGACAAGTTAAATTCTTTCCATTAGTCGTAAAATTCCTAAGGTCTTTCAATGCAACCAAACACAGAAACAATTCTAAAAACAATGTTATTAAAATGTATTATAATACACTCTATTTCAAAACCATTGTGAAAAGGTTTACAGCCACTTAGTAAGGTATAAGGCTACAGTCATTTCATTAGCATTATTTTTAACTGAATTATCAAATATTGGTGATGATGACTAAGAAGCTGGCAAAAGAAACAGCACTGACATATTTCTGCCCCACGTGGAGAAGACAGACTGCAGGGAACAGCATGATAGAAGGATTTTTAATATGTCGAATCTGTTCTACCCATGGACCCTGTGTGGTCCCCCAAGACAACACTGACAGACTGTTTGTTTGGATACTATGCCAGAACTAGCCAGAAGTGGTATCTAAGTTGTGATCACGATGATGGAATTTTTATACATTGAGATGAGTTGACATTTTACTTAGTTTGCTGATATTCAACAGTAAGTGTATTTCCTGAAGCCTGAAAAAAATGGCTTTGTTTCCCTTATTGAATATTTTCAACCACGAACTAGTTCCCTTCCATGACCCCAACATATAATGGTAGGTTGGAAGATGTACATAATTTCTGATAGCTTTAAAAATTCTAAAACTTAAATGCATTTACAAGGTTCATATTTATATAGCTTCCAATTGTCTGTATTAATGCCACTGAAATATTGAATTGATTAAATCCACAGAGAAACTATCAAATTTTATTTTAGCCAGTAGTTTCAACTACCTCCTATACTTCAACTTCACAAGAAATCAAACAAAAAACTTAATAATATTATTGAGCAGTAAAGTGTCCCACTTCTCTTCCCAACCTATTAATAAACAGTAGCAGGAACCAACAGAGGTAAACCGACAACAAACAAATTACTATTGATGAACCATGAAGAAAATAAATGCTGAATAATAATTTTTTCTGAAGATTGTGTCAAATATAGTGACTATTTAAATTGTGACTAAGAAGGAGCTTGATCCTTCAAGACAGATAAGAAAAATTAACAATATATTTTAAAAATAAATGCCTTCGGATACTGCTCATTTATTTCAAGGATCTTTAATACAGAATCAGTGCACCTGCTGATAAACAATCTGAAATTCTATGGCCATATTACATGGCTGCCATCACGTCTTAATGTGAGTTTATGGCTCAAAAAAAGTTTTGAGTAACTGATATATTCTTATCATGGTACTGCTCAAAATGCTTTCAGTTGTTGATTTTGGACATTGTTCCAAAGCTAATTAAGAGCCATGAAACAAAATATTGCATTATATCATATTTGAACATTGTTTTTGAAACAAGTATAATTTTCACTTGCCTGACTTCAGATTCCTTTTTTCCATGAAACATTATGGCATAACAAAAAGAGCATGAACTTTAGAGACAGCCTGGGTTTTGAATTCCTTTTCTGCTTGATGAATGAGAGCATGCTATGTAAAATCTCTGAACCTTGGTTTCATCATTTGAGAAAAGTAAATAATATTTACACTAAAGTTTTGCTGTGAGGAACATATTAGACACTATTGTAATAGGAACGTACTTGGCACATAATAAGCACTTCATAAAAATTAGTTTTCCTTATTCTCTTCCAACAATTAAACCCCCATTTAAATAGAAAAGCACTGCATCACTAAGTGAATTAAGTGAACATGAGGAGGAAATTAAGAAAAATATTTGATGAAATATCCTGAGTAATGGAAATATTTTTGAAGTGAATTTATATAACAACACTGTTAACTCCCATAAATTATCAAGTTTAAAGAGAGAAATTCATTTTCTTGTATATATTAGGTAGTTTAGAGAGACTCTGGTTTCAAGAAACATTATGCTAATGCCACAAGATTTCTTATTGTCATCTGTGCGTTGGCATGCAAACATGAAAATAAAGGAATCTATCTTCTTCCTTTGTGTCACAGAAGGATACAAGTATCCACTTAAACTTTCCTTCACTTAATTTATGATTTAAGGCCCTACAAGCACAGAACAGCTAGAGCTATCAGCATATTAGAACATCACTTGGGGACATTACATATATTAATATTCACTGAAAGGTGTTATTATAATATCCTGTTTTACTTATGACATCATTTGTAGAACTTGCTTATTCAATCTTAGGTACATGTGCCTTATAATAAGCTAATGTTCAATCACAATGTAGGCAAAAAAAAGATACAGACGTATCAAACTTTTAGAAAGTTCCCGAATTTAAATTTGACAATAGCATTGTCTTGAATTTGGAAGATAAAGGGAAAAGAAAGTTTGCACTTAAGCAGAATTGTTCTCAGATATAGTTCAGTGGCATTGGGGAATTTGAGTCTGAATCATACAGAAAAGAAAGAAACAGAGATAAGGTAGCAGACAAAATATAATTAGGGCCAGCTTGGAAAATCTTTCCCATACAACTCCTCTGTTGTTTTTGATATCTACATTTTCAGCTGTAATTTTTAAGATTTTCTTTGAGAAATTTTTCTCTCTCTTTTTCTTATATCAATGTATTTTGGTTACAAAATGTAGAGGAAAGAGCAAGTGAAGTGAAAAATAAGAAGCATCCCTCCATACTCTTCATAGCATAATTTGTTCTGGGATTTCACTTTTCTTAGAAATGCCCCCTTTAGTCAAGGCTTTATTTGTTCTTCTTAGCTAACTTTAAGTAATTTTCTGCATTTCATGAAGAAAAATCCAGATATGTAAGCATTTTTTCACATTGACTGAAACACATGCCTGCTGACTCAGGTTCCCCTTCTACCATTTAAATCTCCTAATAGAAGTAAGACAATCAAGGTAAAAAATTATCATGTTTGAAGCACAGGCTTATAGTGCAGGACTGTGCAGCATTATTGTCAACTAATAAAATTAAGGAGCTATTAAAAATGTATTATTTTCAGAAAATACAATCTGGTAACAAAAGCCAAAGCCATTTTCCTATGATGTGAAACAGTATTTCCAAACTCTTGAGATAACTGAGAGCTAAAATTGTATATTATACAAATAGGGAATAAAATGTATTTTATGATGTTTGACTCTGTGTATTCTTTTTCTGATGGGTGACGTCAGATGTCAGATTCAGCTTTTATCTTAAAACTGAACTCCAGCTCAGTGTTAAAGGAAGATGAAAATATATTGATCTCATTGTTTCACCACTTAGGATTTGAAACAAGTTAATAAGCAGGTAATCATCACAGAAAAATGTCACAAATTTTAAATCAGACAAGGTGGCAGTGGTAGCAATGGCATGATTTTGAATTTTCCTGAATGTTTTCCTCCAAAAATGTAAATGGAGCCACTAGAGCAACAAAACAATACAGTACCTACCCCAGAGCCAATATGTACCACAAAACTACATTACCAGATTGCCACACAAACTCTAAACTGTGAAGTGTACATGTTAGAAGGGAGGAAGGGATTGTGTCAAACCACTACCAATAGCAAAATCACATAATTTTGTCAACTATACTAGAGTAAGCAGATAGCAGACAAGTAGATTCACGACCTGGAGAACTAAGAAAACAAACAGTAAAAGCAAGTACCCCAAATAGAAGAGATTTTAACTCAGTCTGAAAGCATGGCTGAATATTCTGGTAGTAGCAGGTGAAAATGGGAAAGGATTTCACTAAGCAAGTTTTACTTTGAGATAATTGTAAATTCACCTGCAGTTGTAAAATATAATACAGAAAAAGTCCTTGGACCTTTCCGCTGTTCCCAACAGTGACATTTTACAAGACTATAGTACAATATCACAAAGAGGATGCAGACATTGATATAGTCAAGATAAAGAACAATTCCATTACCACAAGGATCTCTGACATCGTCCTTTCTAGTGACACCCACTTCCACCCCACCCTGACTCTTCTTAACTCCTAGTGACCCATACTCTGTTCTCCCTTCTATAATTTTGAAATTTAACGATGTTACGTAAATAGAATCATTTACATAGAATAGAATATGATCTTTGCGATCATCTCTTTATCATTCAGCATAATTAATTACAGATTCTTTAGGTTGTTTGTATGTCAGTGGTTAGTTCATTACTCCTCATTGTATAAAACGATATTCTACCATTGTGTGAACACAGTACTGTTGCTGTTGCACCTTTCACCCACCCACTGAGGGACATCTAAGACGTTTCCAGTTTTAGGCATTAGAAATAAAGCTGCTATAAATATCCATGTATAGAATATTTTTGACCCAAGTCCTCATTTCTCTGGGATAATTACATAAGCATGCAATTGCTGACCTGTATGATAGTTGTATGCTTAGTTTTTTATGAAACCAAAAAAGGTTTTTGCAGTAATTATACAATTTTACATTCCCACCAGCAATGTGTGAGTGATCTAGCGTCTCTACTTCTTTGTCAACATAGCGTTCTGTTCCTAATTTTTAAGTTTTAGCCATTGTAGTAGCCGTGTGTCAATGTCGTATTATGGTTTCAATTTGCATTTTTCTAATGGCTAGTGCCTAATGGTGTTGAAAATAATTTTATGTGTTTATACGCCATCTACATATCCTCTTTAGTAAAATGTCCATTTATGTGTTTTGAACAGTTTATATTTGGAATGCTTGTTTTTTATGCTTGAGTTTGAGAGTTTTTAATTATATTTTATATATTCTAAGAGAACTGTATATATTTGAAATACTTAAGCTTTGTCAGATATGAGGTTTCAATTATTTTGACACCAGTGCCTAAAAAAAGACAAAAAGTTTGTCTTTTTATCCTTGTAACCAGATATTTTGCTGAGCAAACATTTTTAATCTCACTGAAGCCCAATTAATCAATTTTTTATAGATTGTGTTTTTGGTGTCAAGTCTAAGAACTCGTTTCATAGTCCTCGGTCTCAAAGATTTCTCATATTTTTTCTAAAAGTTTTACAGTTTTACATTTAACATTTAAGCCCATGATCAATTTTGAGTAAAATTTATATAAGGTATGAGGTTTAGATAGATATTCATGTTTTGTCTATAGATGACTTATTGTTCCAAAATGATTTACTGAAAAGGCTATTTGAATTGCTTTCACATCTTTGTCAAAAATTTGTTGGGCATAATTGTGAGGGTCTATTCTTGGTACTCTGTTATATTCCATTAATCTATGTGTCTATCCCTTCACCAATACCACACAGTCTAGATTATGATGGCTGAAGTATTGACTCTGGGTAAACATATTCCTTCCATTTTATTCTTTTCAAAATTCTTTACCTATTCTAGTTTTTTGTGTGTGTTTCTATATAAATTTTAAATTAATATTTTCTACATGTACAAAAAATTGATGAGACTTTGATAGGAAATATGTTAAACTTGTGTATCGATTTGAGGAGAATTGACTTCTTTACTATGTTAAGTCTTACAATCCATGAATACAATATGGCTCTCTATTTATTTAGAACTTTCTTGATTTCTGTCATCAGCATTTTGTTCTTTTCAACATGTAAGTTCTGTATACTTTTTGTTAGATTTATACTTAAGTAATTCTCTTTTTTAGTGATTGTAAATTATGTTAGATTCTTAATTTTGGTGTTCATGTCTTCATTGATGATATAATGAATTACAGTTAAGTTTTTCAGCTTGTATTTTACAATCTTTCTGAACCAACTTAACACTTTAAGAAAAATTATTTTGTAGATTCTCTGGAATTTTCTACATAGACAATCATCTACAAATAGGTAGTTTTATTTTTTCTTTTCCAATCATCATGTCTTTAATTTCTGTCCTTGATTTAATACATAAGTTAGAAATTTCTACCAATAAGCTGAATATCAATGCAGAGTGAAGAAATCTTTGCAATCTTTCTGATGGTAGGAAAAAAAGCATTCATTCATTTAGCATCAAGTATAATGCTAGCTATGAGGCTTTTGTTTATTTATAGGTTCCTTTTATCAAGTTGAGGAAGTTCTACTTTATTTATATTTTTCTGGGAGCTTTTTAAATCCTAACTGGATGTTAAATTTTGTCAAAAGATTTTCATGTATCAATTGATATAATTGTGTGATATGTCTTCTTAAGCTCAAAAATATGGTGAAATACATTGATTGATTTTCAAATATTGAAGGAGCCTCACATTACTGGAATAAAACTCACAAGGTCATGGTAGAAACTCTTTTCTTGTATTGCTGAATTATATTTGCTAATATTCTGTAGAGAATTTTTGTGTCTGTATTCATGAGGGATATTGGTCTGTAATACTATTTTTTGTATTGTCTTGGTTTTCATACCAGGTAATACCAACTTCATAAAACAAACTGGGAAATGTCCTCTTCTTCATTTTTTTTTTCTGGTATAGGGTTTTAATGTTTACTTTGAGGAACAATCATAAAGAGAGCACCAAAGTATAGTAGGTAGAGAATATATTCTGCTACCCCCTCCTCTTTTTATAGTATAGAAAACCTAATTCTCTTGAGTTAGAACATGAGAAAAAGATTGCAGTTAAATATTGTACAAAGTTGTTGCATAAAATGATAATAAACAGATTAACATTTCTGCTAAAAGTTAAAAGATGCTAGAATGACATACCATAAAAATAGATGAAAATGTTATCTTAATATCTAAAAGCAAGCAAAAAATTAAGAAAAAGAAAGAAAAGTACAAATTGGATTTGAAAATGTATAGCTAACATGTTTGGATTAAATGAATATTTGAACAGAAAGATGAAAAAATGTAGCAGGATTATTAGATAAAACATTTATTTAAGTAAAAATTAGATGAGTGAATAAATACCATATGTACTATTGTAAATAAAATTAAAGATAAAATGGGTTTAGAAAAAGTAAGGAAAAATAAAGAGACACAAACTTAGACAAATTTACAGTCATAAAAGATAGGCAGTGGGAGTCCCTGCAAGGGCAAAAAAAAAAAAAAAAAAACGCTAGACCAATGGAGCAAAGCAAAATCTAAAAATTATTATGCAAAAATGTTTGGAAATAAAGAAGGCTTAAACCTGCATATTGAAAGGGCATACCTCATGACTGAAAAATTAATCAATAATGGCCAACACTATGACATAGTCAAGTAAAACTATTTGATTGCAGAGGGGACTGGAAGCCCTTCTGGCATCAAGACAAAATAATTCACTTATGAAAGGAAAGAAAATGTATTGTCATCAATGTTCAACAGCAATGCTTTAAGCCAGAAAATAGCAAAGATAAATATTTAAAATATTTAAGGAAGGAAAGGATAAGCCAAGAAATACATATCCTACAGAATTTATTTTAATTGTAAAAACCAGACAAAATGCATTATAAATATTCAAGAGCACAGAAAATACAGTTCTCCTGAGTGCTCCCCGAGGAATACACCAGAAAATGAATCTCAGACTTCCAAAATGGCTAGTGAGACCTCTGTTGAAAGGATATTGGTAATCACTAAACACATATTTCCTTGTAAAACTAAGGAAAAATTACATCTCTGAGAGAGAATAGAATGTATAAAGATCATATGTTCTGACATTGTAGATTCAGTAGAACTATCAAAATAATGGAAGTAGATAAAGGAGAAAATATAGAAATTAAATAGTATTGACATGTTTCAGTGGCATTAAGTGGGAGAAAAAGACCACAACTTTAAATTAGAATCTGGGTGACAGGGAGGGTAATGCATGCAAAATTTATTATTAGTTAATTTTAATATATTTTATAGAAAGTGGAACTAATAGATTATCCTCCAACAAAAAAAAAAGAAAAAAAGGAAAAAGGGAAATACATAACAGTGCATCGATCTTCAGCGAAACAAAGAACAATTAAAAAAAATAAACAGAAAAGAACATTAGAGACATGTCAGGAACTGTCAGCTGTATGAAAACCACCATAACTGGAGTCTCACCATGAGAAGAAAGAAAGAAGTAGATTCAATATTAATCTGATAATAGCTGAGAATTCTCCCAAACTTATGGGCTACTAGAAACTGTCTATAGCTTAATCTACATGGGTATAATATGTGGAATTATGCTTAAGGCCAGTGTTCCTTTAAGTTTTTACTGCATAAATTTTATTCCTTGATTAAAAAATTAAAAATTGACAAAAATACATGAAAGGAGCTCTGAAAAACAACTGTCTTAGTTGGGCTTCTCCCAATGCAGATCCTGACGTTAGGATTCTAGTGCAAGTGGTTTATGTGGGAGGTAAAGGTAGGGAAGTTGGAAGTGAGACAAAGAAGAAGAGAAAATCAACAAGTCATTTGTTTAATGCCCTTCACTACT
>CAUYRT010063653.1:0-29214 GCA_963574885.1 Lepilemur ruficaudatus | reverse complement strand
CATAAACATTTGGGTGCAGATGTCTTTATTATAGAATGTGTTATGTTCTTTTGGGTAGATGCCTAATAATGCTACTTATCATTAAGTTATTTTAAAATTTTATTTATTTTTTAATTGATACAAATAACTTTAGTTACGGGTTACATAGTGCTGTATCTAGCTCTTATTTAGGAAAAATGAAAAAGAGTAGAGACTGGTTTATAATTTCATCCTGTTTATTACTTACTCAGAATATCAATTATACACGTATGTATGTAGTGTTGCAGAGGTTTAAAAATAAGTAAAATACATCAAAAATCAGCATGCTTGGTTTGATACAAAGTTCCTGTGAAGATTGAAAAGTAATAATAGTGACTATTATTTTAAAATTTCTATACACCCAAGAAGTTCTATATTTCACATTAGTCTAATGCTAGATATTTATGAATAATAATATTCACTATGAAGTGAAGAATAAATTGAAAGGAAGTAAAGATAATCATAAAAGCAGGAAATCTTGTGTTCTCACCTCCCAGATTTTCAATCCCTTGTTCATGTCACTCATATTCATAGAATATGAAAATTGTATGACCACGTATATTCAGTCATCCCTGCCCTTTGGCAGGTAACTGATATTTTTCCTCTGATAATAAACCACTTTCAGGAGTTCTTTATTCGCTGATTTATTTATATAAGATTTAAGTGAATGTTTTTCTATGATACAGTTTTTTAGCGTATGAACTTTCTATTGTTTTTTAAAATTATGGCATCATCTTGTCATACTTTTATTCACTTTTGATTGTAGAATTTAGTTTTGCTTTCTTTAAATTAGCTCTAGTTTATGAATTAAATAAGAAGTAAAGCACAGCCATGTCCCTGATTTCTCAGGGTTAAAAGAAACAATGTATATTCTAAAATACTTAATATTTGAAATGTTTTACTTATAGAACAATCACACCACTAATAAATAAGCTATAATACTGCTTAGCATATATTGGTATTTCTTTTGATGGGTGTTAGGGAAAGCTGAATATATTCATAGAGAAATGAGAAAATGTCAGCTGTGTTGTTGCTGTGGAGTAAGTTGGCATTAATTAAACATCTATTCATTAGTAATGAATGGCAAATAGCGTTAAGCTGTTAGTAGAATATTAATCACATGTTTAAGGATTGATGGTATCATATTAACAATTAATGGCACTTTAAGAAACTGATATACTATAACACATATTTGGTTTTAATTTAAAGCTATTCTAGGAGTGTGATTTTTATTTCCTAATGGGACAGTAGCACAATATACATATAATTACTGAGTTTTTTTTTTCTTGAACATCATGGTATACATTTGGGTACTACCAATACATCCAAATATACCCTCTTAACATTAGAAAGCAATCATTACAAATTGTTCTCTTTCCATTCTTACCTCCCTCTGGCAAAAGAAAACCTCATTTCATGCCTAAAATTTCTTTCTACTTAAAATGATGTGATAATTGAGTTCATATGAAACTTTAAAGAAGTAAAGCAGAACTATAAAGATACCCATTTAAAAAAAATAATCTCTCCTTCCCAATGTGTAACTCTCAATTTTCTCTTTTGACAGAGTAGGAGTATGTACTTAAAATACAGCAGGACAGGACCTGGGTTTAGTGAAAAGCTAGAGGCTTTCTTTTCTGGAACTTGGGCCAAACATTTCCCCATTCCATACATATGCATTGGAATACCTGCTAGACCTGCTGCCTTGATAGCACAAAAGGACAATTTAAAGTAGTGTTTAATGTGAAAACAGAAAAAAAGAGGCAGATGATATTTTGGCATTGGGAGCTCTGTTGTCAAAAACTTTGTGGACCTGTTTGAACTCTGCCAAAACATTTCTCTTCAAATCAAATAGAACCCTACTCAGGTACTTGAAAGTGCAATCAAATTAACTCTCTAATGCAGCCACATGATGATAGACTGAATCATTGATCACAAATGTGCATCCTCCATGCCCCTTACCATAAAACTGTTCAGTTTTCCCACTGGTGTAGAATGCATTCTTTCTGTCCCTCGACTTGAGATTCAGCAAAGGAGATGTTAGCAGGAGTGTTTAATGCAACTGAGATTCAAATTGTGCTTTACTGTTGGACTTTCTTCTTGTGCTTGTAGCATTGGCATGTATGGTAGAATAAAGGTGACACTCCTCCTGTTGAGAGGGATGCTCATTTCTTCCCTCCTGAATCTCAACTAGTATGTAGAAAATGAAGGAGCCCTGGGATACTGTTAATGAAAGCTGGAAACACCTTGAGAAGACTGTCAGTGGGAGGAGACTATTAATGAGAAACATAAGGGCAGTGAGGAAAATGTTATTAGAGGCTAGAAATAAGAGCAATCTGTAATCAGGAAAATAGAAAGAGTAACTAATGATCTCTGAGGGCTGAGGTTAAGGATATTTGCAGGCAGAAGGTTGCAAGTTCCTAACTCTCTCTTGACATCAGTGATGAATTACAAGAGAGTTATGAGATTAAAGCAGGAACTGTTTTGTTTCTGAGCAGAATTTACAGGCAATATAAAGGCACCAGGACTTGCAGGGTATGAAGTTAAAATTGTTGCTTATCCCTAGTTTCTTCAGACAAAAGATGCTCAAAATTATAAATAAATACAAGCTAATGAGCAAACAATTCTGAGCTTGAACAGTAAGTAATGGCCTGAGTGTAAAGAGGTCAAGGATGTGTCTGTAAGATCCTTTCATCAGGTCATGGAAAGATATAAGGAGTTGCCTAGTAAGACTTCTAACAATATGAAGTGAATGTCTCTTAGCTTCTGTCAGGTGAACAAGACAGTAATTTGAGTATTTTAAAATTATGCTTTTTAACATGAAATGGTATGTGTGGAAAGATTTTATGGTCCCAAAGCACCCTGTCTTACAAGAAATGCTAGTGCAGTTACTATCTTAAAAATAAATACTTTGACTTTTGTATAACTGAATGAATTATATCTTGATACACAGGAAACCAACCAACATTTTAAAGCAATTGTATTAGATTAGATCATTGTGTTATCTGGCCTTTGACCTTTAGCTTTTGGATGATTTTACACTGGTGAGTGTTTATTGTGCTGATCCATGTGTAATGCTGTTCTGAGTACTTCCCGGAGGTCGGGTCTTGTCTGGATGAATTCCCTCAGTCTTTGTTGTCTGAGAAGGTCTTTATTTATCCTTTGTATAAGAAACTTAATTTTGCAGGATACAAGATTCTAGCCTGGGCATTATTCTGTCTGAGAAGAGAGAGAATGGGACCCCACTCTCTTCTGGCTTGTAAGGTCTCAGTTGAGAAATCTGCGGTTAGTCTGATGGATTTTCCTTTGTAGGTTACCTGCTTCTTTCACCTTAGAGCTCATAGGAGGGCCTCTTTTGTGTTTATTTTGGCCAGACTGATGACTATGTGCCATGGTGTCTTCCTGTTTGCAATGAATCTCCCAGGAGTCCTTTGAGTTTCTTGTAGCTGGATATCTAGATTTCTAGCAAGGCCAGGGAAATTTTCCTCCATTATATCCTCAAATAGTTTATCCAACCCTTATGTACTTTCTTCCCCACCCTCATGGATGTCTATAATTCTCATGTTAGGCCTATTCACATAATCCCACGTTTCTTGTAGGCTTTGCTCTTTTCTCTTATTTCACTGCTCTATCTCAGTGACTCACTTATTTAATTGAAGGTGTTGTCTTCAATCCCTGAGATTCTTTCTTCTGTTTGATGTACCCTATTCTTGAGGCTTTCCACTGTGTTTTGTAATTCCTTGAATAAATTCTTCATTTCCAGAAGTTTGGTTGGATTTCTCTTTAATATTTCAATTTCTTTAGTGAATTTCTCTTCCAAGTGCTGGGTTTTTGTGTGTATGTGTGGTTTCTTTGTGTTAGGTATCCATTTTTTATTGCACATCATTGAGTTTTCTTACAACCCATGTTTGAAATTCTTCTTTTATCATTTTAGTGTTCTGAATTTTATTGCTATCCATTTCTAGAGAGCTGGTGTTCCCCTTTGGGTGTGTCCTTTCAGTTTAACTTATTATATTTCTACAAGAAATATAATATCATATCTATTTTTTATATTTGATAAATTTGAGGCTTAAAAATTTACATAGGTTGCCCTAAATCATGCAGTTGAACCCAGGTAATTTGTTAACAAAACCTGTGTTTCTGATCTATGCCTCAGAGCCCTCCTAAACTCTGCCACGTTTAAACCTTTGTGGGAAGTGCTGAGGATCATGAGATAAACAAACAAATAGACAAATAAACAAAAACAAGCACATTACCTACCATTCAGAGTTACATATTCCTGCATATAACAAAGAAATGTGATATTTCTATATAGAAACTGTTTGCTTAGGAGTTTTTTAGGTACAACAATCATAAATTTCTTTCTCAGTGCTTAATTCTTAGGTAAATTTAGTCATTCCTATGATGACCAGTCAGCCATTCAAATGGAGCCCTCATTCAAACTGCAGCAAAGGGACTCCTGGAGGAGGGAATACAATGATGTTAATAAACAAAGGGCACAAAACTTCAGTTACAAAGCTAGATAAGCACTAGAAATCTAACATACAGCACACAACCATAGTTAACTAAAATATATTGTGTACTTTAAATTTGCTAGGAGAATAGATCTTAAATTAAACCCTACCAATACACACACACACACACACACACACACACACACACACAAAATGGTAACCATGTATAGGTAATGGATATGCTAATTAGCTTGATTATAGTGATTTTTACACAATGTATACATATGTCAAAACAACACTTTGTACACCCTGAATATATACAATTTTTATATGTCAAAGATATTTCAGTAAAGTTGTTAAGAGAAAGAACATCTGGAAAGATAAAAGGGAGGCCCTGCATTCCAAATCTACTAGTCTGCTAATGCATGCTACATTATGTACAATGCTACATTAAATGCAGTGCTGCTTTTTGGAAGTTATAGAAAGTTTGAATTTTATATCACAAATTTGTATTTGGAGCACAATTAATTTCCACTAAAACCTGATCAGTGTTTTTGATAACAGTTTGCTAGTTATTTGCCTTCTTGTGATACTGGCATAGTGAGAAATCTTTGAAATGTGCTGATGATTTAACTCAGTATTCTTACCATATTTGACATTTTCTTTGATCATCTTGATGGATTTTCCCACTTGAATGAAAGGAACTAAAAAGATGGAAAATATAAGGACTATGAGAGCCACAGAGGCAATGCCAGAGTGGCAAAAAAGGAAAAGTTAAAGTAACTTCTTTAAAAAAATGATTTTTTATCACACAAGAATCTAACTACATAATTGAAATTGTAGAAAATGATACATAAAAAACTAGCCTTTTTTTCTTATTTATCATTTTCTTGTTTATAAAACAGCAGTGAAATGAAAATATTAAATGATAAGTAACACTTTACAGGAGTTCAATTTAGAAAATATCTCCACGGACATCAAAAGTGATGGTGAGGTATACTTTCACTTTGAAGTTAGGTAAACTAGGGTCCCAAGAGAGGTTAAGTGACTTTCAAGGTCAAATAAAAAGCAACAGCAAAACTTAGATGTAAGCCTGGTCTTGGCTTCAAAGTCCACACAACAGACTCTGATGCTTATGCCACCATTGCAACGTGGTGTCAAAGTAGAAGTTAAGTTATAACAAGTTCACGTTGTTCCACTAACCCGTTTCCTCAAATTACTAACTCACAAGCATCTCTTAAGGTTAAGGTAATTATTTTAAAATAATTTATATTAAGCAATTTCTATTTGAAATATATAATTTCAGTCTCAAAGACTAGCTCTATCAAAATGCAAAATAGTACAATTCAGATGTTGACTGGTGGTAGCAAAATGATTATATTTCAAATCTCTAGATTGATTACATTGTTTATTTTGATTTGGAAATTATGAAGTTCCACAATTTCCAAAAGCTTGAAGGTCGATCAAGCATATTTATATATGTAAACAGAATTATAGAATTATAGCTCTTGCATGGTTTTAATCTCCTATTTTTTAAATAGTAGATTAATGCTGAATTTTACTATACATACATCTTTTTACATTCATTATTTGATAAATACTCTATAAAGCTTATTTGTATACTTTATAAATGTATTCATTATTGTTGCTTAAAAAAATTACCACAGTGTCTTAAAATTACCACAGGGTCAAAAATTACCACAAAGAAGTGTCTTAACACAACATACTTATTATTTAATAGTTTCTGTAGATAAGGAGTCAGGACATGGCTGAGCTGAGTCCTTTAGGGTGTTCCAAGGCTTCAACTTAGGTGGCAGCCAGCTGTGTTTCTTCCTAAAGCCTGGGGTACTCTTTATAGCTCACCCTGTTGTTGGCAGAATAGCATAGATTACTCTCAGCTCCTAGAGCCATTCCCTACTCTGAGTTCTTTGCCATGTGACCCTTCCACAGGTCCTTATATGACATGGGACATCACTTCTTCAAGGACTACAAGAGAATCTAATCTCTCTACTCTTCTAAGATTGAGTTTTAGATAAAGGAACATAATCACAAGAGTAACATTCCATCACCTTTTGCTACACAGACATAACTCATTCTATTGTGTTTTGCGTTATTGCGCTTCACAGATATTGCATTTTTCACAAATTGAAAGTCTGTGGCAATGCTACACTGAGCAAGTCTATGGGTGCCAGTTTTGAACAGCCTCTGCTTTATTGTGGTGGTTTGGAACTCAACCCACATATCTCTGCTGTGTGCCTGTATTCTGTTGACCAGAACTATATCACAGATCCCACCAACCCTCAAGGGGAGGGTATGTTATTATACAATGGCATGACTGATAGGGGTACAGCTTAGTGTGTATCTGCCAAAATACACGAAGAAGGAAAGTAGAAAATGATGAGGCTTGGATTCACTTCCAGATTTTTAGCTTTCAAACTTTATGGTTTGCCTGAGTAAGTCTATTTAAACTTACTTTTGACTTAATCTCCTGTTCTTTTTGCCCCTGGACAGTTTTTGAAAGGGTCTGTTGCAACTTCACGTTTACCTTCTTATAAATACGTTGACCTTCATTCCAATTCAAATTACTATTCCCTGGAGATTTTCCCATCTTGGGTAGCCTTTGACTTCCAACACCAGTTGTGAGTGCCATGTAAATAGATGGAGATGGCCTTTGCGGAGCAGATGTAAGAACAAGAGCTTGAGGCATCTCACCTATTTTCATTTTCTTCTCTTCCAGGCCTGGAAAGACTTGTTCATTACAGTGCAGCCTGCAAGAATTTGCTGGTAGGTCCCCACATTAGAACCTTGAAAATGTCTATGTGCAAACCTAGTACAATACATAGCTTTAAATTATAGCGCAACTTTAAATGAGTGTTATATTTTATAAGAAAGCAAGATATAAAGAGAATATCAGGAAAAAATAATATTAATGAAAGCTGTTAAGTTGGGACTAAATTCTATTGGGAAATGAGAAGCATAATGCAAGGTAGATGACCTATTAAATATTTTCTGTTTTTCAAAGTTTTATCTTATTTATAATTGAGGTACAATTATTATACTAATGCATATTTATGGTATAAAGTGTTAAATTTCAATACATGTATATGCTGTATAATATTATATAATGATAAAATCGAGGTAATTAGCACATTCATCACTTAAAACATTTATCATTTCTTTGTGGTGGTAACATTAAAATTCTCCCTTTTAGCTGTCTTCAAATATACAATGCATTATTGTGTGTTACCTTATTATGTAATAGAACACCACAACTTATTCTTCCCTATTTCTAATGCACTAAACAACAGGAAAAGAAGATGATCATATTCAGATAATATAAGATCTTCGAAGAGGTTTTTTTCTCCAAAATTCTAGTGTGAGGATATTGTTTAACTGCATTATATATTTTTTTCAAGTTAGATGTCATTGTTCTTTATCTTAATGAATTTATCTATTGCTATAGTATTAGTTTCTTATTGTTACTATAACAAATTACCATAAACTTAGTGACTAAAAGTGATAGGCATTTATTCTCTTACAGATGACAGACATAAGTCTTATGGGGCTAAAGCCAAGGTGTTGGTAGAGCTGATTCCTTGTGGAATCTCTTTGCCTCTCTCAACTTCTAGTGGCTGCCAGCATTCCTTGGCTCTTGCTCCTATCATTGCAGTCTCTACTTTTGTGGCTACATTGCTTTATTCTCTTCTATAGTCAAATCTCCCTCTTATAAAGACACGATTACATATTGGATGCACTCAGACAACCCAGAGTCATCTCTTTATCTCAAGATTCTTAATCACATACACAAATTTCCTTTTTCTAAATGAGGTAACTTTTACAAGGTCCCAGAGATTAGGATTCAGATAATAATTTTTTTTATTTTTGGAAGGGAGGAGGCATTATTCAGCCTCCTATAGTTATGTATCCATGTCCATGAGCAATTCAAGATACATTTATATCACAATAAATCTTAAATAACTCTACGTTTCCTACTAGATGATTTTTCAGTTAAGTGAAGAGGATTTGAAAGCTTGATAAAATCCAAATATTTGCAGTCATACAAACACTCGTCTTTCATTCGTATTTTTATTTCTTTTCAGTCTTTTGGGATGTTTATCCATGAAAATGAGAACCCAAACAATCTCTTTAATAGCAACATGGCACACAAATATTGGTAATGGTGTTTGTTTATCTCTATGAAAATATATTATCCATAGCTAAAATTTTAAAAAATTGATTTTAATATTGGGCACGTGCAGTAGATGCTCACTTCAGTATTCATGTTTATTCTAATAATATTATATTGTAGCTTCAAGCACTATTTAGCTTTTAAAAGTTCACCTTATGATGATTTTCTTTCTTTTTAAAGGTTTTTATCAGCTCATTTATAAAATGACATCATTGCTGAGTAAGTAGAAAAATGGCAAAGAGCAAAGTCACTGTTACTGGAACCCTTGTTTGTAGAATTCCAAAGCTATCTTCTACAACCCAGAAGGGGAGATTAAATATCAAATATTTTCGAAAGGCACCAATTGCATTTTTTTACTACCTGTTTTGAACCTATTGATACGTGAAAAATGTGTTACCACAATAATTTTATTCCCGTAGCCTAACGAACATGATGTCTTTATAGAGCAATGAGTTAATCTTGTTTAGAAGCTGATATTTCTGAGGAAAAAAATGGGGAAGAGATAATGCAAATTGGGAACTTCACAAATCTAGAAGTTAGAAAACAGGTTTTCATCCCAATTACATTAGTCAGTTTTAGGGGCTCGTAAGACATTCAGTGTTTCTGGATCTCATTTTTCTGATCTACAAATTAAAAAGATATAAATAAATTGTCTCTCTCATGTTCGTAACATTAAAATATGTGACTTTAGCCACCATGTGTTACTGCTGAAGTTGCCTTTCCTTGTAGCTTTCTCATATACAGCAAAGCTCTGACTTGTTTGGTGACACTGGGTGACTGCTTTAAGATGCGGTAAATCATTGAGCATTGAGAAGTGTAAATCCATCTAAACCATGCAATTCCTTCTTTTCTTGCTTTTTCTTGGAATCAACTACAAGTGAACAAGGGAAGTAAAACTATGCTTGCTTTGATTTGCTATGTGCTGAGGTAGGTTGATAGTTTCTTATTTTTCCCAGGCCAAATCTTTGTTCCTTTTTCTATATTTTCTGCAAAAGAAACATTTGAGTAGTTAGATTCATTTTTTTTTTAAATTTTAATTCACCCTGAGTCCCAGATTTAAGATAAATCATTGTATTTAAATTCAAGCTTCATGACTCTGATACCATGGAAATAATTTCAAAATACCAACTGAACACCCATACGCATTTCAATTGTAACTAAACCGTCGCTAAGGTTATCTTCTCTTTTTGTACGAGTATTCTCTAGCCGTACTGTCACTGTTCACTGTAATGAACACACAGACGCGCACTCTCCTTGGTATCTGTATGTGTAACAATGAGAAAGATTCCGTACACTATACAAAGACCTTTCTGTCCTCGGGATATCTCACAAGGAGAATGCAACGGGACTAATTGCTGCAAAAAGCAGAGGCAGATATTTGACCTCTCTCATCAGGGGTTGAGGCAACAGGCCCTCCTTCTGCCTCCTCCTTAAGTAAGCAGTGATTAAACTTCTCTCAAAGAGCCTGGCTCAGACATTATTATATCAAGACTTCCAGTCTGGGCGGCAGTGTCTTTTCTTCTTCTTCCTTTTTCTTTTTCTCCCCAGAGAAAGTGATCAAGAGGCAGCTTTCCCTTGAACTAGACTCTCTGTAGTTCCCTGATCTTTAGTCGGGTTTCAGACCTGTACTTGCAGTTCCTCGTGCTCAGCTTTCACTGCAGACTCCAGGGATAAGCTGCTTCAGTAACCTCTGAATGCAAAGGTAAAACTCACCCTAGAATCTCTTTTGAAAGACAAGACACAGTTTCATTAAAGAAGTACCACCACAAATGGTATAGAGCTTTATGATAATGATTATAACAAAAGTGATGATTTAAAGATTGCTATAAATTTCATACAGCTGTTTCACATGTTATTAAACTTGATTCTGACAGTGCCTCAGGGAGGTAGACAAGATAGTTTTTATCCTTATTTTACAAATGTGAAAACTAAACCCAGGGAGATTAAGCAAATTCCCCCAAGGCTTTACTTCTAGGAAGTATCAGAATTGAGAGGGAAATCCAGAAGATCTCATCCACAATCCAATTATTTATCCACATCACTCTTTGCCTTATCCTCTACATGCTGCCTCCGCGAGCATGTGTTCCCAGACAGTCTGCTGATTTTAATTTTGTCTGCAGAGGTAGAAAGTATTTTCAACAGTGTTCCCACCTCCATTTTACTTTAAGGAGATGCTTACCTATTATTCTTTACTGCCAGTTTACAAGATTTGACCTAAATGTTAGCTAGCTGTTTTGGTCGCTAAATAATGTGTCACAATTTATTGGTGAGATGCTGCAGGTGAGTGCAGAACAGGTGCTTATGGGACTCCACAAACACATGGTTCAATTAGGTAAATACACAAAAAGATTGTCCCTACCAGAAGCCATGCTGGTTCTTCCTCTACTGCCAAGCAGTTAATGAGTCAGCTATCTTCTACCTGTTTGTTTTTTTACTTCCCACTAATATGTCTTCGTCTGTTTTTTCATAGTGTGTGTTCGTTTCTACATCACTTTGGTTAGACCATCACTCAAAATTAACAACCCCACTTGGCCCTTCTGTATAATAACTTTTATTTTAAATGTTTACCACTGACAATCTATTTCTGTCATAAAAATTCACTAAAAAGTGAAGATTATAGGAAGAGAATCTGGCAGCACAAATTCTAGGTTAATTAATTCACTGGAGTCTTTTAACACAGAGAACATTTACTATGTTCCAGGCACTGTTTCAGGGCTTAGGGATAAAACAGTAAACACAACAGACACATCTCTGCTTTCATGGTCTTTCGTTTGGATAATATAAGTTGCATTCCAACTGAAGGCTAGCGAGAAGGTGCAGAGGAAAAAAATGAAAAGAAAGAAAAGAATAAAAAGAAAAGGACAAGGAAAACATGAGAATGTCGTGATACAGAAGCATAGAAGTTAAGGGAAGAGGCTGTTTCTTTTTTAACTCCCAACATTTTTCAAGCTGTAGGTTGGAGTTGGAAGAACATATGGAAGGAAATATGTAGACATCACGGGTGGTATCCTTTCTATTAGAACAAGGCATGTATCAAGGACAAGCTCTGGAAATGAAGGATCCACTTTTGTCATCCATGCTTTGGTAGTTATAGGGAACCATTTTATTCTTTTCTTAAAAATTTTAAATTTGGAAGAAACTGAGTCCTTTATTTGATGTACATATGCATGATGCCCTTTGACAAACTGGTGTATATGTAATTATTCTAACAAAATTCAATTAGTAGAAAAAAAATTTTGAATATTCTTGGTTAATTGGGAGAATGAAAAGATCAGAATTATCTTTCTTAAAAAAAAAAATCTAGTTAGATGTCTGTGGGTTAAATTGATAGGGGGCAATGTTTAATTCAGGAATGCTCCGAGGAGACTAGAACAGAAATCTAAGCAACTGATAAATGTCTCCTGGAAATAATACATCTTGTTATTGGAAAGAAAATTGAAGGAACATAGGCAAATTAGAAACTTATTTAGGAAGTAGATTCCACGGGGCTTGGGAATTTATAAAATGGGAAGAGGTGAAGTGGGAGAATCCAGCGTAACTCCCAAATTCATGGTTTGAGAAACTGGGTATCCCCAAGTTATTCACCAAAAGAGGGAAAACTAGCAGGAGGAAATGTTCTACTAAGACAGTATTTGGGTCACAAGTATGTAGAGTTTGAACGTGTTGTGCGGCATTCAGAAAAGATATCATTATAAAATGATATCTTTAGAATTGGGTATGTGGGTCTGTATCTTAAGATAGTTTATGAGCATGAAATATCAATGACATGTAGATAATAGAGTCTTGTTAAAATTAATGATTACACAAGGATAGTGTGAAGATGAGACCTAAGTGAGAACCCTGATTAGCACCAAAATTTAAAGGATGAAGGACCCTTCAAAGGATGCTGAGGAGATACCGTCAGATAAGTACAAAAGACACAAGAGAGCAGTGTCACAAAATAAGGGGAAAAGGGTGGCCATATTTCATATTCTCAATTTAATGCTCTTTATTTTTTTTAAATTTAGAAATAGAACATGTATAGGGAAATGTTCATAAAACATACGTCCCTGCCCAGTACAGTAGCTCACACCTATAATCCTAGCACTTTAGGAGGCAGAGGTGGGAGAACTGAGTTTGGGACCAGCCTGAGTAACAAGCACAATCCCATTTCCACCAAAGAAAAATAAAATTAGCCAGGCGTGGTGGTGCACGTCTGTAGTCCCAGCTACATGCAAGGCTGAGGCAGGAGGATCCCTCGGGCCCAGAGGTTTCAGGTGTCAGTGAGCTACAATGACACCACTGCACTCTAGCTCAGGCAACAGAGTGAGACCCCGTCTCTAAATGACAACAAAAAACCATGCGTTCCACTTAAAGACACTTTAAAGTGAACTCTTATAACAAAAATCTAGGTAAACAAATAAATAGAATATTTCCAGTACACTAGAAGAAACTTTCATGCCCCTCTCCAAGTTTCAACCCCTCTGTCACTGATAAAACAATGATTCTCCTGAGTTCCTGAGCATACTGTGCTTTGGCCTATACTTTAAACAAGCATATTTTAAACAAGCAAATAAAAGCATATTTTGTATATAGCTCTTTTCACTTATAGCAATTAATGTTTCTGAGATTTATCACATTGGTGGATACAACTAAAAAAATTCATACTTTTTTATCATTTAATAACGATCTGTTGACTAAAACTACCACAAGTCATTTACCCACCATAATTCTGATGAATATTTTAGTCATTTCCAGTTTGAGGTTATTATAATAATACTGCCACAAAAATTAGTCTAGGCACAGATGTGCAGACATAATGAAGAGATTCTTTCGAAAATAAGCTAATAATCAACGTAAGTAAAGATTGCTGAAAATCTAATATGGTATGTCATGTGGACTGTCCATTGGGCTCATTTAAAGGGGATTATTGATTGTTTTTGTTAGACTAGGTTCAGTGGTGAACATAGAGGTAGTAGCAAATTGCAATGCGGGGAAGAGCGAGACGCACGAGTGGAAAACAATTTAGGGACTCTTTCATGGAGATTGACTCTGAGGAGAGTAGATAAATAAAGACAAGATTTTCTATTTAAAAGGGGATACAGGGTAAGTTCCAATTCTACTTCAAACAAAGAATGTCTCTAACCATCATCTATTCTCTTTCCCTATTCCTCAACTTCTTTTTAGCAACTTCTTCCTGTCTGTATTTAAATATATTTAATGTCTGTTATTTTAAAAGACTCCTTCCTCAAAACCTAACTCCTTGCCCGGATTTATAAATCCTTTTATTTTATGAGCTGGCCTGATTTTCTGGTGTCTACTCTTAACTTTAGGCTCCATGTTCAAAAGATTGAGCACCTTTCAGTACTTCAAATATGGAAAGCTTTCTGTCTCAGCTGCAAGTTCACGTTAGTGCTAGTTCTTCTGGGAACACTCTTATCTCTACACCCTTCTTTCTTTTCCCCTGGATAATTTATATTTATTCTTCAGATTTCTTCCTAGATATTACTTCCTTTTAGAAGTCTTACAGAATTTAATTAGATTTTCCATAAATGTGATGTGTGTGTGTGTGTGTGTGTGTGTACATTGCCTGGTCCTGGTGTTCTCAGAACTGGACTTCCATGTGAGATTCTTCCTACTTATTCCTCCTTCCCTCCTTCTTCCCTACATAGGTGCCGGAAGTATGTCAGTATTCGTTGCATTACAATTATATCATTGTATAAGAATCATTGCATCAAGTTATTTGGGTGGTTCTCATGCATTTGACTCATAGATAACACTTTGAAAAATATTATAATAAAAGGCAAGAAGTGGCTTGAATGTCTAATATACCTCATTGCTTTCTTCTACCTGTTGTTCTGACTTCTCATCTAAAAAATATATAACACTTTTACCTAAGTGAATTCCCTTTGTTATCCTGTGTATTTTTCCAATATCAGGCAGTTAAAAGGGGACAAGTCCTCACTCTTAATTCAACATCAATGATTAAGTGATTCTAGAGTTAATCAGGTTTATTTTGCACACACAAACTTGTAAATTCAGGAAGTATCCTAACAACATAATTATGTTTAAGCTCAAATGTGAGCTTGATAATGGTGTAGAAATATTGGAAGAATGTTATACTTGACAACTAAGACATATGTTTCTCATATACAGTTGCTGGAAAGATGCATATGTTGGTATATAAATAAGTGTGGATATATACATATAGCTTCACACACACTACATTGCTAGGGAATAAACTATTTCATATAAGAAAACCTTATAGATAGCTAAAGTTTACCCCAACAAGTAAAATTTTATTAGTTTTAAACCTTTATTCATCACCTTGGGTAAATTGTGAAACTCAAATTGCTTGAGTTCCTCATCTGCAAAATGAGGACTTAGTGGTTTAAATAATCTCTCTCATCCTTTCTTGGTTGAATTTTCTGCAGTTTCATGAGATCTATTTAAAAAGTAATATAACCTTTACTGATTTCTTAGCCAGAAGACATCAAAGACAGTTTCAGTTTTCGTGTTTTCTTTTTTAATTGATTCAAGGTCATCAGTAGGAAAACTCACTATAGTACATCAATTTTTTATAGCTCTTCTGTCTTATTCCCTGATATCAGACTGTCAAATTGTCATTTCTACTATCACTGAGATGAGCTTCGTTGGCTGTCATCATTCCCAAATCCTTTGTGCCCAATTGTTTCTCACTTGCTATGGATTATGAAAAAAAAAAAAAATAGGCAAAACCGAAGACAATACTATGTTAAATTACCTACAGTCAATAAGGTTCTCAGTGAAGGTAAAAACAGTAACATGATTTTAGAGTTAGACTGGGCAATAGCTGTTTTAAGTGTTTGGTGTTTTATGTTTGACTCTTCTGGAAAGAAATCAGGTTGCTGAGAAAACAAGCCACTGAATAAGTAGCGCAGTCCTGAATATTGATTTTTCAGAATATGTATGCAAATAGAAATTAGTGCCTTCACATTTTATGCATGTTGTAGCATCCACTAGAAAAATAGACAGAACTTAAATTAACTTAGGTTTCACACTTACTACAAGTAATGCACTGGACCCTTACCTTTTAGTTAAGTGTGCTTATTGTATTTATATTTTTATTAATAGTACAATTTCTTCCATTTAGGCAGTATTTCTGCCTTCAAAGCGCTTCAACTAAAAGTTATAACTCTGTTAAACAGAGAAATACCTTATCTTTTTATAAAGCCTAAAGTAGAAGAAAAGTGAAGAAGTGACTTGTCCAAGGTCACAGAAGAAATGATGGATTTAAAATTAAAACCCAAGTACTCTGATGTCAGCTACTACTTCCTGTGTTGATCAGTAGTCTCTTGTTGTCAATCTGAGTTTATGAACTTTGGAAGATATGAATTATGAATTTCCATTATTTAACCCCATTTATGTAGAGTCCCAAAACAATAAAAATATGTACTCTTAAGTAAATCTGGTCTTCATTTTTTGAAAATATTCAACATATTTTTATCCTAGTGGAATGTTAAAAGATGATTTTATCACATTTGACATAGCTAGAAAACAAGACAAGTGGTGGAAATTAAATTTTATATAGTGTTTGAGCCCTAATCTCTAACAACCACTGTTCAATAATTACATTTATTAATTCTACTGTTTACGTACTAGGCATAGTAATTAACCGAATTTTCAAATCTAAATGGTAATCCTTTTTCATGGAGCCAGGTCATTTATTCATCTAAATCCATTTGTAAGCCAGAGCTTTCCATGGCACACTTATACTCCTATGTTATGCCTTCAGCTGCAAATATAATAGAATAAAAGTTATACAGCTAATCTCACCAAATATCTATTTATATTATAGAAAATTAAAACACTGGGAGATAACTGTCACCTTCTAAAACCACTGGTTATTTACTTTGATTTGAGAATGGCAGACTGTCCGGAAAGTATGAGCTAGACAGGGAGGCCTTTCAGCAAAGTAATGGCATGTACATGTTAGCAGCTCAGAATTCTTTCTCTCTTAAAGCCATAGACTGTGCATTTACGGCACGTTAAATGAGTATTTTCCTAATAATGTACCATGTTACAGAGGTTTTGTTGATGATGATTTTAAAAACTTTCATAGAAATCCTAGAACCTTTTGGTTTTCTTGGGTTCTTACATGTATCACTAAGTACGCAAAGTGCTGTATATGAGAAAATCAATAAATGTAATGCTTAGATGATGAATGTTTACAACCTGCTCTTTCATTGCTACTGTGTTCTAATAAAAACAACACCTAAAAAAGAAAAGTGAGGTTACAAACATAGACTAGATACCTTCCCCCAACTAAATATTTTCCTTATTGTTAAATACCATAACGTTTCTATTGCTAGCATTTTGCCTCATTGCACATAAATTTTAGATTTTGCACAACTCACCCACCCCATTCAAAAAGAAAATGCATAGTTCCATAAGGTTGGAATAAACTTCATTACACAGTTGGATAAATCATTTGTGCATTCAACAAAAGCACACAGTAAATATGAATGAATGCAGCTGGGTTATCTGTAACTGTTTCAAAGAACATTTTTACGGATGAAGTATCTCGAAAGTTAAATTACCCAGTGTCACAATATTTTACATGGAACAGCTACAGAAAGTTTCACATGTTTTTGAAAGGTAGGACAATATCATATGCGATTCCAATATGACAAGGGATTTTCATTACATCTGAGTATTTTTTTAAGCCTCTAAAGTAAATTCTTTCTTGCATTGGGAAAACTGTCATACAATTAAAGAAAAGAAAGCCGTCCCATATCTCACCTGCTGAAAATATAGTTTCTATGGTAAAAAGGCAGTCAGAAATCATTTCCCTTGTTAAAAATGAAGAAAAAGAAAGAATATTTTCTTTTTGATCCATGAGCATGGGATGTTTTTTCATTTGTTTGTGTCACCTACAATTTCTTTCCTCAATGTTGTGCAGTTTTCACTGTAGACATTGTTCACTTCCTTTGTTAACTATATTCCTAAGCATTTTACTTTTACTTTTTTATTTTTTTCAGCTGTGATAAATAGGATTGAGTTCTTGATTTGGTTCTTGGCTTGGTCTTCAAGGATATATAGAAATGCTACTGATTTGTCTACATTGATTTTGTAGCCTTTGACTTTACTGAATTCATTGATCAAGTCTGGAAGTTTTTTGTAGGAGTCTTTAGGGTTTTCTAGGTATAAGATCATACCATCAGCAAACAGAAATAATTTGACTTTATCTTTTCCAATTTGGATGCCCTTTATTTCTTTTTCTTGTGTAATTACAGTGGCTGGGACTTCCAGCACGATGTTGAGTATAAGTGGTGACAGTGGGTATCCTTGTTTTGTTACAGTTCTTAGGGAAAATGATTTCAACTTTTTTCTTTCAGTACAAAGTTGTCTGTGTGTTGTCATATATGGCTTTTTATTATTTTAAGATATGTTCCTTTTATGCCTAGTTTTTTGAAGATTTTTATCATGAAGGTATGATGGATTTTATTGAATGTTGTCTGTGTGTTGTCATATATGGCTTTTTATTATTTTAAGATATGTTCCTTCTATGCCTAGTTTTTTGAAGATTTTTATCATGAAGGTATGATGGATTTTATTGAATGTTCTTTCTGCATCAACTGAGATGATTATATAGTTTTTGTTTTTAATTCTGTTCATGTGGTGAATACCACTTGTTAATCTGCATATGTTGAACCATCTTTGCATCCCTAGGATAAAACTCACTTGATTGTGGGATATTATCTTCTTGATGTGGTGTTGGATTTGGTTTGCTAGTTATTTGTTGAGGATTTTTGCATCTGTCTTCATCAGGGATATCAGTCTATAGTTTTCTTTCCTATTGCTTCCTTTCCTGGCTTTATATCAGAGTGCTACTGGCTTCATAGAATGAATTAGGGAGGATCTGCTCCTTTTCAAACTTTTGTAAAAGTTTCAGGACCATTGGTATCAGTTCTTTGTATTTCTAGTAGAATTCAGCTGTGTGAATTCATCTTGTCCTAAGATTTTTCTTGTTGTTGGGATATTTTTATCACTAATTCAAACTCACTGCTTGTTATTAGTCTCTTCAGAGTTTCTACTGATTAAAGATTGGGATGCTATATGTTTCTCAGAATCATTTCCTCTAGATTTTCTAGTTTGTGAGTGTAGAGATGGTCATAGTGGTCTTGGATGATTTTTTTTTATTTTCTTGTGGTATTAGTTGCAATGGCTCCTCTTTCATTTCTTTTTGAGCTTATTTGAAGCTTCTCACTTCTGTTCTCAATTAATCTAGCTAGTTATCTATCAATTTTGTTTACTTTTTCAAAGAACCAACTTTCATTTCTTTGATCCTTCGTATTATTTTGTGGTCTCAATTTCTTGTAATTCTGCTCTGATCTTTTTATTTCTTTTCTTCTTCTAGCTTTAGGTTTGGTTTGTTCTTGTTTTTCTAGTTTCTTGAGATGAAAAGTTAGGTTGTAATTTGTGATCTTCTTTCTTTCTGATGTAAGGATTTCATGCTATAAACTTCCTTCTTAGCACTGCTTTAGCTAAGAGAGTACCCAGGATTCTCTCTCCCTCCCTAGACCAGCAGACTGCAGTAGCAGCAGTGGCTCAGGGCAGGGCTCAGGGCCTTGGAGGATGGGCTCTCGAAATGGCTCTGTGCTGAAGCTGCCTGGTGTTTGGAAGCCTATAGCACTCCAGCTGAATTTGAGCAGTGCCTTCACATTAACTCTAGGCAGCTCCCTATGCCAGTATGAAAGCCTATGGGGATTAAAAAGCTCTTCTGTAACAAAGACTGAAAAGGACCACGATGGGAGTGTGAAGCCCCATGAGTCTCTCACTTACCCTTTCCATGGGTCCAGGTCCAGGGGCTGCTCAAGGCTCTCAGCAACCTGGAGCAGGTAGCCCCACTCCAAGTGTCTCCCATTGCATCTCTGTTGCATTTCAGTCTTCTTTCCCAGATGATCTATTCAAAGTATAGGCATCTAATCAAAATTTTGGTTCTCCTCCAAGGAAATGGTGAGCCCCAGCTACCTCTAGTCAGCCATCGTGCCCTAGTCAGCATGTCTATCCATTATTTCTTCAAATATCCTTTCTGTTTCTTCCTCTATTCACCCTCTGAAACTCTTAAAATGAATATATTTGTTTCTATTTCCTTATCAAATTTCTAATTTTATTTATGCATTATTTTTCTGGTGCTACTTAGTTGTTTGTGTTCTCCTGCATCTCATTGAGCTTCTTTAGGATGATTATTATAAATTGTTTTTCAGGCAATTCATAGACCTTGATTTCTTTAGGTCTAATTACTGATGATTTATCAATTTCCCTTTGTGAGGGTCATCCTTTCCTCGTTCTTCACGATGTATGTAGAATTATATTGGTGTCTATGTATTAAAAGAGGGAAGTACTTCTTTTGATATATATAGACTTTTTAACAAGTATATTACTTCTTTGTCAAGTCCCTGGGCTGATGGTATTGCCTCCAGGATTTTAGTCAAGTGAAGCTGGTACCAGGTGGCACGGCTACTGTTGGGTGCACAGTGTGTTCTGTGGTTGACAGGCCTATCACCAAGAGCTCAGGAGAGAATCTATCTTGCCTGGTCACTGGGTGGATGGGACTGCCTCCAGGACCTTGGTCAGTAGGGCTGGCACTGAGACCAGGGTCCACATCAGAGTCTGATATTGGGTCTACAAAAGGTGAGCCTATTACCAAATATGCAGATGGATATGGCTTCTGCTAAATCCCTGTAATGACTCATGCTAGATCACTGGGCAGGTCACTGGACTGGCAGGAATGGTCTTGAACCTTGGCTGAAAAGGGCTGAACGTCACTGGGCTATTTGAGAGTCCACACCTGGTTTGCAGACCTGCCTATATGAGTACAGGTAGGTCTGCTTTCTGCCAGGTTATTATGTAGACAGGACTGCCTCTGGATTGCAGCTGAGCAGTGCTGAAACTGGGCCACAGGGCTGTTTCAGAATCTGCAGTTGGAACCAAGGTCAATGGGCCTTCTACCCCCAAAACAGGCTGGGTTAGATCCTTCTAGGCTCCTGGGTGGATGGTGCTGATGGAGGGTCCATGTGAAAATTGGGGTTGTAGCCAAGTCCTCAGGAAGGCAGAGTTAATTCTGGGTCTGTAGCCAGAACCACTGTCAGTGAGCCCACAAATTGAATGTGGGCCTGCCATCTTAAAATGGCCCTTCTTGGTCCTGGGCTACATTAGGGTTTTGCACCAACATTCTACCTGGGTTCCAAAGCTCCCAGGAAGGCATTTTTACCCACGGATGGCTGCCACATAATTGTTGTGGGGGATATGAACAGGAGAACTTCTCTTCTGACACCTTGCTTATGTCAATCCATAATTTATTTCTATGGTTTTCATTTAGACATGGTTTTCTAGAGGTACTCTATAATATTCAAATTATGTCTGTAATGAATGAATAAATGATATGATATTCATTGACTAGTAGGTATATACTATAGAAGATACAGTATTCTGTTAGTCTCAAGATAGATATTACATCTTTTGAAAAGTATGCCATTTAAGTTTGTAAATATTCTAGAAAATTCCGTAAGCCATCCTTGATACTTGATGTGAAGACATCAATTATTAATTTATTGCATTATATCTGGTGGCATACTTATATGCAAATTATCAAAGATAATCTCCATTTCATATATTTCTTATACTTTCCTTATCATTTTTCTTTCCTTCTTATGTTTGCAATAAATAGTAAATGCTCAATCATTCATCCATCTATTTATCTGTGCATCCATACTCAAATCTGTGAACCGAAACTCCTTATGTCTTTATGTCTGGCTTGATATTTTTCTAATCCTTTCAATGAATAAACACATTGGTTTAATTTAAAATGATGTGTATATAGCATTGTGCAATTAAAATTATTCTGCATGCTCACTGTGGATTGACTGAACAGCTTTTTGGAACCGGGTTATATCTTTATCTAGATATAAGGGCTATACTGAATCTCAGCTTTACACGTGGATTAGGAAGTGGGAATTTTCCACAGGTGCCAAGATCACCCAGTACTCAGCATCTGGATTCCTCAGATAATTCCTGTGAATGTCTGGCACCCCCAATCCTGCCTTTACTAGTTGCTGGATATCAGCAGTGCCAAAAAGAGTATGACATTGGGTGAGATTGCTCCTTTGAGTTTAGCTAATCCCTGAAGCAGCTGTCAGTCAAAGGTTAATGCCACTCCCTGCAAACAGGAAAACAAGTCCTTCCTTCCTTGAAGAGTAAGCCCCAACAGTGCCTCACCTTGACCATCATGGTGGAACTGTAGTTTCCCTTCTTTCACAGTCTGGCTGGGTAAGATTCCCCTTACCCCAGCAAAGCCTATTCTTTCAAACATTTCATGGGACATTGTGGAATTTGTCCAGAATCATGGCATATGATTAACAGAAAACACATAGAGGCCTGCCCTACCTGACGTCTTGATTGGGTAGTTTTTTTTTTAAATTAACTGATCTGCTTTTCAAAATGGCTGAGCTAGATATGTTATGATACAAAGTCTGTCTAGAGTTCAAAAAGAAACACAGGAGCCTGTGATAATTGCCATAATGTTGACATGGAAAGATTATAAAAGAACGTTCTTTGTAACATGAAAATTAGTACTTATAAGCACTAATTGTTTTTCCATGATTATAAACCCTGCTACTAACATACTAAAAATAGCTAGGTTATGCTACCCTAAGTATGTACCAATTATCATGAAAGCATTTCACTATATTCATTCACATTAATGGTGCAGTCTTCATTTATAGGTTTGTAAACATTTCAGACTCTATTACCCACTAGCATTATTTCTTTCTGTTGACAGAATACATTATCTTTTGTTTTATGGCTGAAGTAGAGTGCAGCCAACAAAGAAGCAGAAAAATGCACATAATCAAAATACTTGGAATGCTGACTATAAAATTATACTCAGCACTAGCTGAATGATGGTAAGATTTTGCTTGCTTCTTTGTTATTTGTATTATTTTGTAAAGATAGATCAATGTGAGAGTCTCCAGATAAAATAATAATCCCTCTTACTTAAAATGTTAGCAAATATTCAAGAGAATACAAATGTAAGGTACTGTGCACACAGCTAATGTTAATTTTCTATTTAGGTAATTTAAGTAGCAGTGATAGTTTGAAAACATTCTTAATGTTGGTTTCCTAATTAAATAGTTACATTGTAAAATCACTTATATATTTTAAACTGTCTTGTTGGTTTTAGTAAATCCCATTTTTTCTAACAAAATATTCAAAATTTTTTAAAAAATCATTAAAATTAATTAACAAAATTCAGTACATTGCAAAACAGAGGGGAAATGTTAACAAAGTAAAACCTGTTAAAATTGAGATGATTTCAAGCTTTTAAGCAAAATTTTTAGAATAATTTATTCTTCTAATATGTTATCTGATATGCACAGATCCCTTTCTTGTGACATGGCTGAATGTAATTTAGGTTATTGCCATTAGCTAGAAAGTCTCTAAACACTGCAAGCACATTGTACAGGTCCATCTCAAGTGTACAAATTTCCGGTGCACCAATGACCATGCCTAAACCTGAAAATAATGCTGGAGCTCACTTTTTACATTCAGGTTCTTGTCCTTCTGTGCTCACTTGCAATATAACCTTAGGAAGTATAGTTAATAAAAGGCATAGTAACATAAAGGCCTCAGAACTGAGTTTGAACCGTGGCTATACCATTTAATAGCTTTTGATACCTGAGCACGATTGCTGGGTCTGTTTGCTTTCTCTTCCTGTAAGATGAGGTGAAAATCAATACCTTGCTTACAACATTGTTGCAAGAATTAAAGGGAAAGTGGGCATCCTTGTCTAGTTCCAATTCGAAGTGGGAATAATTTCAGTTTAAATAGCATTATTAGGCATCTATCCAAAAGAGCAGAAGACATTCTGTTACAATGCCATATATTTTTAAGAAAACTTACTTTAGTATAATTCAACTAAAAATTCGTCACTATATTCATCTGTACCCTTTGTCTTTTAGGTATTGTGTTTTTCCTCTTATTTCTTTTCATAATAAATGTCTCTTTCAAAAAAAGTTAGTAGTTGCTAATGAGGAATAGAGATGAAAATGAAATAGTCTATTTGTAAAGCATTTTTATTTATTAAAGAACAGAATAATTCAATTAGAAAGACAGCCTGCGATTAATAATATTGCCCTCCTTTCTAATATACAAAAAGTACCTTACGTGCTATTGATACCTTGCCTTAAATTGACACTATATGCTCAATGGTTTAATTAAAAGAGCAACCCATGTGTGCCCTCACGTTAAATAAATCCCTTTGGCTCAGATAGCTCAGTAATCAAGACTTTATGTATCATATCCTCTGAAATTCATTATGAGTGAAACTTATTCTAGATAACATGGAAATAACAATCATGCTCAGAAGTTCTGGTGGCGTGCCAAGTATCTACAGTGATCCCAGTGTTTCCCTAATATCATTTACCTTGCATAGCAACTTGTTAAACAATTCATAAGCAGAGCCCCTTCTTTTTGATATCCAAAGAATACACATTAGAAATAAGCTTCACAAACAGCCACTATGATGTGACTCAGCATTCTAAGGCACCTATAACATTGCTTCATATATGCCACCTAACAGCAGCGTTAAATAGTGATTAGAATTTCAAGTGAATTTAATTAAGCACTGATTTGTTTTTTAATTAGAGACCTCAACCTCTATAAATTGTATGAGAATATCACCTTATCATATGTCTTACAGGCCAAAACAAATGAGTAGAACAACCAAGGAAGTAAAGATTTTATATAGGTTGATTGAATTACCCCAAACTATTCATTTTGCATATTTTTAATTAGAAAGACAATAAAACTTTGAATAAAAACTAGACAGTTGAGGCAGATGATATATATATATATATATATATATAATATATATATCTCCATTTCCTCATTTACCCCAATGAGCTAGGTTTTCAGCTGATGCTTATTAGATGACTGTCATATTGTATAACAATATTTTGCCACATGAGGAAGACTGAAGATTAATTATGATCACTCTTTTGTTAACAAAGTGGACATAGTTTAACCGTGATAACAAACCATGTCAGAATACTCACATTCACTAAGTTATGACAACTTTGTTCAAAAGCATACCAGTTTGTAATGCACATTCTTATTTGTAAGCTATCTTCAAAGGAAATTTCTTATTTTCAATTCAGGTACCTATTCCCAACTGGTAAGCCAAATTAGTCAATTATTGGAACCCAAGGAAAAGGTATACCTGATGATAGGTTTATATCTTTCAAATTTATATTCCATTTTAAAATATCACTTTTCAGGAGATCTCAGGAATTCTTTGATAATTTATTTTAACCACAAAAGCACTGCAAGGCCTTCCATCATCTGGGGTAAACATTTTGCTTCAACTACTTGTACCACCATAGCTACTCCTTGAATGATATGCCTGATAGCTTTAGCAAGAGGGCAAAGGGAAAATAAATATGGATAAAGGCAGGTTTTTACATTTTTTTTTAATTTCAGCATATTACAGGGAGTATAAATGTTTAGGTTACATATATTGCCTTTGCCCCACCCAAGTCAGAGCTTCAGGCGTGTCCATCCCCCAGACTGTGAGCACAGCACCCATTAGGTGTGAATATACTCACCCCCCACCTGCTCGACACCCAATGAATGTTATTACTATATATGCACTTAAGTGTTGATCAGTTAATACCAATTTGATGTTGAATACATGTGGTGCTTATTTTTCCATTCTTGTGATACTTCCCTTAGCAGAATGAGTTCCAGCTCTATCCAGGATAATACAAGAGGTGCTAGATCACCATTGTTTTTGTGGCTACACGGTATACATATGTCACATTTTATTAATCCACTCATGGACTGATCAGCACTTGGGCTGTTTCCACATCTTTGCAATTGTGAATTGTACTGCTATAAACAATCTAGGGCAGATGGCTTTTTTATAGAATGTCTTTTTTTCCTTTGGGTAGATGCCCAGTAATGGAATTGCTGGATAAAATGGTAATTCTACCTGTAGCTCTTTGAGGTATCTCCATATTATTTTCCACAGAGGTTGTACTAGTTTGCAGTCCCACCAGTAGTGTATGAATGTTCCTATCTCTCCACATCCATGCCAACGTTTATTGTTTTGGGACTTTTTGATAAAGGCTATTCTCACTGGAGTTAAGTGATACCTCATTGTGGTTTTGATTTGCATTTCTCTGATGATTAGAGATGTAGAGCATTTTTTCATATGTTTCTTGGCCATTATTCTATCTTCAGTTTTAAAATAAAATATAGTCTACGGTGTTATCCTGAAATTATTTAGGATAATACATAGTCTGCAAGGAATTTATTTCATTATCTATACTCAGGTACTGTCTGATTCTCATTTTGCTTTTCCATATGGTGAAGCACAACTTCCTTTCTTTGACTTTGCAAAAAAAAGACAAAATGTATGGATTGCTGGATTGATGGCTCAGCAGATCAATGGATGGATAAATGACTATGTATACATACATACACATAAATATTTATTGTCACTCTATATTGAGTAAAATGTAATATCTACCCACAAAGTAAATTAAGTACATTCACATGTCTTTTAATTTTCTATTTAAATACCCAAACATTTGCACAAATAATCCATAAAATTTCACTCTATAGAGACAGAGAGCGTTTAGTCAGCAAATTTTAAAAAGCCTAACAAACCCAAGACCTGAAATGGGCAGGATGTTTCTTTCTACTAACCAGAGAAAAAACTCTCATTGCTGATTCTTATAGACTAAGAGGTCCTTTTTCCTAGTGGTTCAAAATGATAAGTAGTGCATATTTACAGACAAACCCTGCACAGGAAGTCTTAAAGTGAAAAGATGAACTTTTCCCTTCACATCCTTGAAATCCAAAAATGAATGTGCCACTAGGCTGTTTGTTTCACAACTACAAATACAAATCTGTATTTAGTACCAGCCACCGCAATGTGCATATTTTCATCTTAATTATCTAAATATTTAAATATATTGCATCTTAATAGATTCAATCTGAGCTGGTTATTAAATACAGTTAATTATAAGACTTAGTCATCTAGAAAGAAATTTAATATAAAGACTATACCCTAGGGAGAAAATACTACAACTAGAAGGTTTATTTGGAAAGCAAATAAAATGAATCCATATTATTAAAACCTAAGTTCAAAGATATCAAGTTTCATTAAACTAGTCATCCATATTAACATAGTTTTTAAAAATAGACAACTGCATATATTTTAGGTTTTGCTTAACACACAAGTATCATTTAATTCAAGCAAAAAACAAATTCTGATTGAGAATTGGAATGTACCTTAAAAATCTCCCAAAGGGGTCTAATATTTTTTAAAATAGAAATGAATTTTACTCTTGTAGAATGTTAACTTTTAAATATATTATAAATTAGGAAAAAAAGGATTACATTATTTAATTCTGGGGCTATTAATCAGACTACCAGTAACCAAAACCTTATAATGCTACTTGCAACAAAGTATTATAAATTTCTCATTCTCTCTAAAGTGTTTATTGACATGTCAGAAATTTTTTATATAGAAGAATTTTTGAAAATCTCTGTGTTAAACGTCCATGATAATATTAATGGACATATTGTAGCTAATATCTATACATGGAAACCTTTAAAGCTTATTAAAATTGTTTTTGACAATTCATAATCAAATTTACTTAAGAAAGATTTCTATAGTTTATTAGATGAATATGTGATTAATTAAACATTTAGGTGCTAAGTACAATATTTGGTGAGTTAAATATACACAGGAATTGCATATAAAGTTCATTGACTTTTGACCAATAATCAACGCAGAATCTCTTTCCAAAACATGAATATCAGCAATGGAAGTGAAGAAAATAAAATTCATGAATTGGCTGTTCTTTCTGCTATGCATATCTTTATATGTATATACTTAGTAAGTTTAAAAATATAGATAGATATATGTTTAGCCTCATCACAAACAAAACATAGAATATTTCCATTACCCCAAAAAGTTCCCTTTTGCCATTTTGTAGGCAATCATCTCAATCTTACCTTTAGCTCTTGCCAAATATTGATCTCTTTTATGTCTCTATAGCATTGCCTTAAAAAGTATGTCATATAAGTGTATCTATATGGTGTGGAGCCATTTATGTCTTTTTTGTCTTAGCTAAAGTCTTTGAGATTTATTTATGTTGTTGAGTATGTGAGGAGGGTGTTTCTTTATATTCCATTGTATAGATGTATCATATATGGTTCACTGATGGATATCTGAGTTGTTCTCAGGTTCTGGCTATTTTGATTGAAGGTAATATTAACAGTCGCATACAGGTTTTGTGTGAACATATGTTTTCACTGCTCTAAGTTTTCTATCGCTACATAACAAATTAGCACAAATTTAGTGGCTTACTAAAACACAAATTCATTATTTCAATTTAATTTAATGTTTCTGTGGTCTAGAGTCTGGCACATTTTAATAGGATCTTCTGCTCAGTGTCTCACCAAGCTACCATCAAGATTCAGGTAGATCAGGGCTATAATCTCATGTGAGGTTCAGGATCCTTTTCCAAACTCATTGATTGTGGGTAGAATCTAGTTCCTTGAATTGTAGGACTGAGGACCTTACCTACTTGCTACCTGTCACCAGGGGCCCCTGTCCACTCCTAGAGGTCACTGACATGTTCTTACCACATGACTCTCACCAAGATATAGCTGTTCGATTCTTCCATAGCAAAAGAATGTTCCTTCATATGGAATCACTCTGATGTTAGGGTAAGTCTTATATAATATAATGTAATCAGGGAAGTGGCTATCACTATCCTATCACCTTTGCCATGTAATGTAACCTAATTAAGGGGGAGAATATCCCATTATATTCACTAATCTGCCCACAGTAAAGCTGTGGCATTTTGAAGGAAAACAAACAAACAAAAAACTCTTAAATGTGTGTTTTCCCCAAAACATGATACTCACTGGCATTAGAGCTTCATATTTAAAAAGATCAGGGACTCAATAGCTCATCCTTTCCAGATTTTTTCCTTACCATCCACTTGGTTATGTAGTTGGAAAATAAAAATTGTTAAAGATATAATGCAAACTACAGGAAGTAAAGCTCCAAGACACTTTATTTTATGGTAGTAAAGACCAAAGGTAGACTACTTTCTACCTTCTAGAGATTCTTGGGGTGGGGAAATATTGGAGATGTCACTGAGGGAAGTGCATTCAAAACTGAATTTAGAGAGAAATTAGATTTGCCTGTTTATCAAAAGCAGACGTTATTTACTTGTAAATGATTGATGAACACTGACCTGGAGTCAACAATTAAGTCTTACAACACTGTAAGTAGGCTTCTTATACTGTAGAATAAAAAAAAAAAGCAAAATAAAATTTAAAATAACACTTATTAAGAATGACTGCATAGTCTACCAGACATTAAATTTCCTCAATTTTTTTTCAAATCCACCAAGTATTCAAGATTTTTCCTGAATTTAAAAAGAGAAACTAAAATGAGAATGAACTTTCTGTGAATTGCCATTAATTTTTAAGTGATGTATTTTGGGTACA